>CANYBF012044470.1:0-12415 GCA_948192965.1 Dalechampia spathulata
AGTTATATGCATTATTCATAAAGTTTGATATTGACATATCTTATAATTCATGATTTAAATGATAAAGTCATTTTCATATGAATTTCCTGTGCAATTAAATTAAAGATAGTCTTAATTTATGATTCATGCATAGATGAAATAATTAATTTGTTTAAATCATAAGATTTGATGAATTGTATTAAATGTTGTAACTAGCACCACTGAGTTTTATACTCAGCATTTATCCATGGATAAACGCAGGAACTAGCAAACCCGCGAAATAGAAACTTTAGTGGCAACAGCAAGACCATCTACTTCTATGTGGTAATTTATCTATGGACTTCTTAAAGTTTATAATCGTGCAAGATTTTAAATAAGTACTTTGGCAGTACATCAAACTTGGATATATCATAAACTTGTAATAATGTGTGTATCAATAGGACGCTAAATATGGGTTGTATGAAATAAGGAATGTTATAGAACCAAGGATTTAAATGATATAAATTTGTTATCTGATATATATAAAAAAAAAAAATTTTCCGCACTTAGTATGAATGTATGGAATCCCTTGTTAGATGATTATAAATTTTCTTAATGGGAATTGGTAATCATTTGACGGGAGCATGTTACGCAGCCAGAAGACGTGACAGTTCAGGGGTCGTTTTAATGGTTTTCGTCAAAATTTCAATTTTCAACTTTTAAGCCATAAACTCTAATCTCGTCATATACTTATCATTATAATCATAATTTCACATCATTTTCACACCAATAACATATAAAAACAAGAAATTTTAACCAATTCATGAATGCAAAGTGTGTGCTCGTTTCAGGATGTGACAATTTCCCTACCGTCAGGTTATCTTAGCTTGAAATGTTAAAAAGTTGAACCATAAAATAAAAAAAATAAATAAAAAGAATGAAGAGAAAATGTGTTAAAACCAACATTGACCGGTTTGAGTGGTACAGCACTTAAGCTCTTTAAGTGTCATGTATGGAGTAGTTAATGATTGGAAGAATTTGACCTTTTTTAGGCCGTTACAAATTCAAAAAAAAAAACACTCTTCAAAAGGGAACTTAACACTTTTACCTTTACTGATTGATTTTAGGTTGATCGAACCTAGACATCTCTTAAGCTGCTATTGTGTATGGAGACATTGGCAATGGGAGAGTATCCCCTTCTTTGGGCTGATTCATATCTTGTTTTTTTATAGTTCCTAAAATTTAAACTTGTTGACAATTGGTTTGTTGAAATGAATGATAAACATAGAGCAATTGATGCTTGGCGGGTCTGGAAATTTTTTGCTATGTGCTGATTTATGTTATAATATTTAGCTTAGACATAATTGCTTGAGGGCAAGCATTGAATAAGTGTGATAGTATATGATCAAGCGCTAAAATGCATGTTTATATTTCAAATGCAGTCTTCTACATAGTTATTATTAAATTTGTATACTCTTACAAGCTCATAATTAATGATCCGATAAAAAGTTTGTTGTGTGTCAACCGAATGCCATACTGAAAATATGATTAACTGGAATATTCTGATTGGCTTTACTTTAGTGCAACTTATATGTTTACAAGGGCAAGAACAAAAAGTTTGAACATGGGATGTAACCAAACTGTCAAGAAAGATGAGCAAGACATCCTAGCTGCAGGGGAAGATTTTTTGGATTCTACGGCAATTATCTCAATTTCCAAAACTGCATTCCTTGATCCACCTGATGCGAAACCAAAGGAGCTCATTTCTGAAGATCGGCAGCATGAGCTTTTAAAGTAAATAGTGTAAAAGAGATGAGCAATCAATTCAAAGTCTATTCTGAGAAATGAGCAATCAAAGAATGCCATTCACAAACAGTTCATCTGAAGAAAGTATATTCCGAAATCTAATCAATGTTTCTGACTTGATTTTTCTTGACAAAAAATAGCAACTTGGAAAGAATTTGGGTACTTAATAAATGGTGCAATTGGCTTTATTTTCTCCCTACTTTGTTTTCTAACTTTTCATCTTTTCAAACCCTGCAAATCACAAGTTATATTTTCCCTTGCTTTCTCTTTTTTTTTATTTTTTATTTTTTCATTTTTTCAATTTATAAAACTAACATGATTAATAATTAATAATAATTTAAGTTAGGTTTCATATTTGAAAAAAATAAAAACAGATGAATTATTTTTTAAAATGGTAATAGCTCATTTAATCAATTTATGGATAGCTCTATTTGAGGTTCTTTACTTTAAGATGTACAACCTTTATTTTAATGGCATATAATAGATAAAAAAATTTATCTATTATTACTAATTTACATATTAATAAATATGTTTATCTATTATAAATAACATGTAATATGTAATATTAAATATATTTATCTATCATATATATCATATTATATATATTAATAAATACATTTATCTACTATAAATATCATATGATATATAATAATAATAAATATATTTATCTATCATATATATCATATGATATATAAAAGTAAATATATGTATTTTTCAAAATTGTATATCAATGAAAAAATAAATTGTAAACAGTAAAAATATTTTAAATTAAAATAATGGTAATGAAAAATAATAGTAATAGTAAAAAAAGAAAAAAATAATAGATCTAATGTGTTTCATTTATAATAATAAAACAATATGAATAATAAATTCATTTTTTTATGTTTTTATTCATAAAAAAATAAAAAGAAAATAAGAAGAAAAATAAAAAAAAGGAAATAATAACAAAGAAAGAAGAAGAAGAAGTACGATATAATTGCAACAATGATAGCAATGATAATTGGTGGTTCTCGATAGTGATGGTGATGATAACATGGAAATGAATAAAAGAAAAAAAAAAGAATATGAATACAAGAATTAAAAAAAGTACGATGTAATTGTAACAGTGATAATGTCAACAACTAATGGTTATTGGTGGTGATGCTCATAACAATAATGGTGCCGGTAACAATGATGACGGCGGGAATAAACAAAAATGGAGGTTATGGTTAGAAAGAAATTGGGGTTTGCTGAAAAAAATTAAATTATAATTAATAAAAAATGGTAAAATAGTGATTCAAAATATTTTTAAATTAAAAAGTTAAATTGATATTTAATTAAAATGATATCCTAAAATTTGACATTTGCATAATTAATCTAAATTTTAATAATAGTTAAAACTAAAATAACAAATTTTTACAATATATTTATAACTTCAGTTATAAATCTATAATGTGTTTTTTAAGTTAAACTTCATAGTGTTGAGTATAAATTGGTTCAAATTGAAAATTTGATGCTGAAATCACGTTCTTCCTGTTTTCAAGCTTTCTGGAAAAATTTCCGGATAGAAAGCTTCCGTACGGAGGCAGGAAAAAAGCAATACTCAATTAATTGTAAAGCTGTTGACAAGACAAAATTTGAGACCTGTCTTCCCAAAAATTGGTGGTTTATACAAATCGTTAATATGTGTTTGTGTGGACCCGCCATTTTTAACTTCCTTCGAGTTCAACCACAACCGCACTTTTCCATCCAATCCCATTTCTCCACCTCACACCCATTCTTCCTCTAATTCAAGCAACTTCCTTTAGATTTTCAATGTTAGATCAAGCTCTACTATGTAGTTGTTAGTTGGTCTGATTTATATACGTTTTAACCTTCTTTCAGCATAAAGATTTCTCCCTAATGCCAGGAACTATCCAAGTTTCAGGTATCAAATATATCTTCTTTACCATAATTCCAACTTGGCTGTTGTTTTGATGCTAATTTTGCTTGAACTTCTTATGTATCTTCATAGTGCTGGAATTCAAGGCACTTCAATCTTCTTCATTACCCCTTTCACCAATGTCCATAAAGGGTATGCAAAATCACTACCTATCAATTTCCTTCCTTTTTACTCAATTACCGAGTCTTGTGTTTCATAATGCAGTTTCCATGGGAAGGAACGAGTACCAAACTAGAGATAAGGGAGACTTCTCGTTGTAATTACTATGAAAAGTTTCTTTCTTTATTTGCAGTCTGGCTTTATTTTCAACTACTTCATATCCTAGTTGTGCGAATTGTTTGCAGCCCGTTAACTACTCTTCGTGACAAATTAATGGTTACCCTTCTGGACGCTGAAGGAGAAGAAGTCTCGCATACAGGTATTTTACATATTTGTTTACGATTGAATTCATGGATTAAGTGCTTTTAACTACACCTCGGCTATGAATCTGACAGAAGACTTGTTTTATTAAAATGGCAGTTGTTGATACCAGATTAGTGATAGAACGAGGCATTTGGGATGACATATTTCCTTTAGAAGGAGGTGGGCATGTGCATATGAAGTTGCAGTTTGTCCTCAGTGATGAAGATCGCCATCGCATTCGAATCATGGTATCGTTTCTCTACATTCTTTTCCTGATCAATGGAATTCCTCCCTTTTGATGCATTGAATTTTCAAAACCTTCCGTTGATGCTGATTTCTGGTTAAAAATTAATTCATGCACATAAAAGTAAGCATGTTTCTTGGCCTTCTGTTAAACTTTGTTGCAGAGAGAATCAGCATTGAGAAAGAAACATGATGAACTTCTAAAAGGTGAACCAATATGCCCACCGCACGCTGTCAGTGTTGCTGGTAATGCAAATTTGTTATTTGCTTAGACAGAAGTAAACATGGAAAGGCTTAAGTAGAAAGCTAAAACAAAAACTGAAGATCATTAATGTTGCTATGCATTTTCCTTATTTGGAAAGCATTTCTGATTCAGTGGACATTGGTTGTCTTCTTAAGATTCACAGAAGAACCTTTCCGAGAGTAAAACAATGCAAGCTGGTCTAAGATCAACCACTCTCTCCAATTCTTTCAAGATTGCAGCATCGTATCCTGAGGACAAAGAAGAAACTCAATCTGTTCAGAAGGAAGCAAAGACAGTTAAGGATTACTATTTATTGTGTTTGAAGTATGTGCTTGTTCATGGGGCATTTTTGCTACTTTGAGTAACTTCAATATTTTCTAATGACGGTCCTCCTGCTTTAGAATGATACAGATAGATATCAAGACACTTTGTCTTCCTCCCAATCATTGCATAGATTTGATGTTCGTCTAGAGGGGATAGTTCATTCGAAGTCGATTGAGAAGATTCCTATTCAAACCCCTGAAGAACGCAAAGAAGATGGAGCTAATGTCTTAGAGAGACATAGTACAATGGAGAAAACTCCTAGCAAGATAAGAAACATGATAAGTGCCTTTGAAAGTAGTCTAAATCAGGTTTGCTTATTCAACCGCTGTAAATTTTTTTCTTAAAAAAAAAACCTCTGCATCTCATAACCAGCAAGCTTTTAGTTTTGCTAAGTTTGATCTCCACAACTTGTGTTGAATCAGGATATGAGACCTAGTATAAGACCAACAATCATAAAATCTCAGCCAGGCAAAACTAGAGTTAAAATTTCTTCAAGTACGCACGAAAATGAAGTTGAGGAAGAGAATGCTGAACCAGCACTGCTTTCAGGAAGAGTCAGGGATGCTACTCGAACGAAGGACTCGCAGTTAACCCCATCACAGATCAGGAAAGAAGAGGAGCAAGTTGGTTTTCTTGCTAGAGGAAAAAGAGCAGATTTGATAGAGAAAGTCAAAGCTAAGCATAAAGTTGAGATAGAGGAAGATAAAACATCTTCTGATGATTTTGAAAGATCATCAACAAGTGAAAGAGCTACTGTTTCTGGAAGGATGCCAAGTGAGAAAGTTTTGCATCCACCAAGTAAATTGCTTGGTAGGAGAAGATCTTCTGGTGGCAAAATGCTCGGACAAAAGAGCAGAAAGCGAAGTCAGTCAAATGATATAAAGCAGGTAAATCATCAAGGGCCTTCAGCAGAAGAGCATAATTCGTCAGAAAGCAATGGTATCTGGATATTTCCTGATGGAGGAAAAAGATTGTGTATCACAACCAGTGGAAAACAAATCATGGATCTAATGGGCGGTCTCTGTGCAGAAGTAATAAACCAACTGGGGAAGTTGGGTTCTCCAGTAGCAGATATTGTGAAACAGGTAAACTTTCCAGGAGGCCGCATGTTTCTGTATCTGGAATTGCTTTCTTGTGCAGTTATTCTGACAGTAGTGTCCTTTGTGGCATTTATATTCAGGTAAAAGAAGAAGGTGAGGCTTCTCAAGGATACAAGGAAGCAGAAACTGGAGATTCAGCTGATCCTGGAACTCGCAGAGGACCGATTGGCCAGGTTTTAACTTATTTTCATTTTCTAAAGTGTTGATAGTCAAACTCAAAACAACATAACATAAGAACAAGAATTGAATCATTTGATCCTTACCTCCAATATACAGAATAGACCAAAACAAGAACCCAATATCGATCACCAAGTGTAATGGTTTTTTCTGTTTTCTTGGCCAGGTTATGAGAGTTGTGATCATGGTTGGTTTTGCAACACTAGTTCTCTTCACTAGAAAAAGAAAGCCAGGTAAACAGTGCCTCTTTATCCATCATGAATACCCGATTCACCGAGTCACTCTTTAAACAGTAAAACATGAAGAAATTAAGTGAAGATAATCAACAGAAATGCCATCTTGAAAGCGGATGACAAAGTTTGCATATTTGTAATGTTTCAGGAAAATAAAGGCGACGGAGCTCTGAGCTAATGCCATCAAGAGTACTGCATGTGCCAACTAATTTTGTTGTTGATATTTGCATTCTTTTTCATTGGATGTGCAGATATGTATATAAGCCATTTTAGATGAAACTTCGTTTCTGGACAAGACTTATTTAGATATAGTTAGTGATCCCTCTTATAGATCATGCCAATAAATAAATATAAATTTTAGAATTTAACTTTATTAAATTCAAACAAATATGTTGCTCTTAACTTTGATCAAGTTACTAGGATAAAAAAGGAAATATATGGTATTTGTATAAAAAGATGAACACCTATATTAGATCTGTTTTATTTGCATATGGACTAGCTTAATCTAAAATTAGATAGATTTACACTATTCATAAATTTTAATGAAATACATTAGATTTTTTACTAATTTTTTAAAAGACTTCATCTTCTTATAATTACTAGACTTACATCACGTGTCTCTTGCATATTAGTATTAATTACTTGATTCATTATTTATGTTATTTTGCGTAATATTTTTAAATATCTTTTAATTCTAGTAAAATATTATTATTATATATACTTTTAAAAATTTCATCATAACATATAATTTTAATCTTAATAAAATTTTGTTATAACATATAATTTTATTATTATACATATCATTTAAAATTATATTATAAGATATAATTTTAGCTCTCATAAAATTATATTATCATATATATCATTTTTTTGTAAAATTTTCTCTCTTTTAAATGTTATTACTTGACATATCATTTCAAATTTTATTTTAAAAGTATTCTTTATCAATCTAATTCATTTGACTTTTATAATGTGAGTTTAAAAAAATTAAGTCATATTTTAACAATATAGAATATTTACATAACTTTAAAAATAAGAATTTGTATTTTTGAAAAAATTATAAATAATTTTTTCTTTATATAATTTTATTATAAAAATTAATTGTTATAAACTAAAACTATAATTATTAGATGATTAAATAAAATTAAATTATTTTTAATAAATTTAGATTTTTAAATAAAATTTATTTTATTAAACTAATCATTTATATGTTAATTTTTTATATAATATTACGGTAATTAAAATTAATTTTAATGAATTAAATTATTAGATGATAAAAATAATTCATATTTATATTTGATTTTAAATATAATTCTTAAACAGAAATTAGTTGTTATAAATTAAAATTATTACTATTAGATAATTAAAATAAAATTAAAATTATTTTTAATAAATTTAAAAAGAATGGTAAAACAATCATTCTACTTACTCATCTTCCTTTTTATAATGTTAGTTAAAAATTCAAAGAATGTATGCTCCATCAATCTACTTTACTTGATTTTTATAATGTGAATTTGAGAATGTTAAATTATAAATTAACAATGTTAGATATTTTGTAACTTTAACAAAAATTTCATATTTTTAAAAAAATTATAAAATTTTATAAAATTAGTTATTATAAATTAAACTATTATTATTAGATTATTAAAATTAGACTATATTTAATTTAATAAAATTTTTTTTCTTAAAATTAATTATTTATGTATTGATTTTTATATAAAATTTGATCATGAAAATTAATTTTAACAAATTAAACTATTATATAATAAAAATAATTTATATTTATATTTGATTTTTAATAGAATTCTGAATGTAGTTATTATAAATTAAAATTATTACTGTTAGATAATTAAAATAAAATTAATTTTAATTTTAATTTTAATAAATTTAAAAAATGGTAAAACCATCATTTTATTTATTCATCATTTCTCTTATAATATTAATTAAAAATTCAAGAAATATGTACTCAATCAATCTACTTGGTTCACCTTTTATAGTGTAAGTATGAAAAAGCTAATTAATATGTTAATAATATGAAATATTTTGTAACTTTAATCCATACTGCAAATTTTTTAAAATAATTATAAGCAATATTTTTATTTATATAATTTTATTATATAAATTAGTTGTTAAAATTATTATTTTTAGATAATTAAAATAAAATTAAATTAACTTTAACAAATTTAAATTTTTTAATGAAATTCCATTTCCTTAAAATTAATCATTTATGCTTTATTTTTATATAAAATTAGATAACAAAAATTAATTTTAAGAAATTAAATTATTAGATAATAAAAATAATTTGTATTTATATTTGATTTTAAATAAAAATTAATTGTTATAAATTAAAACTATTACTATTACATAATTAAATAAAAATTTAAATAAAATATGACGTGTAGATACTCTTATGTGTTAAGTGCATATGAAGTAAGCTTCCTAACACTCTAACATTATATACATATATGTTGATATTGATATTGATATTCATCGATAGAATAATGGTAATAATAACATCTCGATATTGAAATACAACTTTATACCAACATAATATTTTATTTCGTTCGCACAATTATAAAAATTTATTCATGAACTAAAAAGCAAATTATATAGTTTAATTGCACTTTGAAGTATTAGTTGGATAAATAGTATCATTTGAAGGAAATCAGATTAATTTAAATCTTTTTTTATATTAGTTGTTTAGAATAACAAAAAAGTATAATGGTAACATTTTGATATAATATATAATATCAACTTAATTGAAAATGAAAAATATCCAACAAATAAAAAAAATAGATGGTTTAAAGTGATCGGTCAACTCAAATATCTCTTATAATATTTTCCTAAAAAATCTCCTTAGTTTTCTTCATACATTCCCTAATATTGTTCATTTTTTAATCTTCATTACAATTATCTTCATGATTATTTCTAATTACACTTTTTGCATTTCTCAAGTCCTATTGCAAGCTATATGGAAAACCACTTAAAAGTTTAAAGAACTAAAAATAAAATATGGTACAATTAGATATGACCATCAACAAAGACATAAGATGTCTAAGATATATTAGTCTTTACTAATCTAGATTCATTATCTTTTTATTTAGTAATAAACTTTTAAAAAATAACATATGTTTATCTTGTAATTAAATTCTTCAATAAAATCATAAATAATGGAAAGATACAATTAATCATGAATGTAAATGATAAAAAATCAATGATAGTAAGAAAAAACATGTCCTATGTTATCAATTCATCAATAAAAAAAAATCCAAACTAAATAACTCAAGATTTTTTTAAGAGCTTCTCATATCTTACATATTCTTACCATAATAATTCAATTCTCCTTATTTTTATGAAGAAATGAAAGTAAAAGATATTACATGTAGAATAAGTAGAGATATAATAAATCATAATTTGGAAATTTGTATATTTTACTCATATATATAAGGATAACATAAGCATGTTAGGAATATCAAAGGTCAATCAAACTTAATTATTGTCACATCTTTATTTTTAGCACACACTATATTGATGATATGATTGATGTGCATTGCTTTCTATATGTTATAATTGGGATGATGACATGAAATTATGCGATATGTGAATGTTATGAAAAAATAAAAGATGTGATAATTGATAGATGCCATGATGTTGATATGAGAATAATAAATGAAATCATTGAGCACGGGTTCACTGAACGATGATAATTTGATGGATATGATATTGATTGAACATAGGTATATTCGTATATAAAAAGGTACATATATATATGCATAAGTATATGGGATATTAAGATGATTTAAGGTGTATAAGAATGAATAAGTATGTATTTATGAAGGAATATATATAATTGAGTATACATATATGGTTTAGTGTATAGTGGAGTGTATAGTTAAAGTATAAGTAATGTATATAGTGTATTAGTAATGTATTATTATAAGTATGTGGTAATAGTATTTAAATATTATATTGACATGTGATGAAATGGTATGATATAATATAATATATAGAAATAAGATAATAAATTAAATAATGAATATGTAAGTGCATATATATATATATATATATATATATATATATATATATATATATATATATATAATGTTAGTGGGATATTAAGTTATTATATTTTATAGTTAGTGAAGGATATAAACTATTAGATATATGGGTAAATGTTATAGTGGGATAGGTATATATATTAGTGGAATAGGAATATGTGATAGTGGAAGGAAAGAGAAAATATTATATTAGCATATGTGTTAGTGGAATAGGAATATGTGATAGTGAAAGGAAAGAGAAAATATTATATTAGTATATGTGTTAGTGGAATAGGAATATGTGATAGTGGAAGGAAAGAGAAAATATTGTATTAGTATTTAAGTTAGTGGAAAAAGATGAAGTGTATTATTAAATGAATAAATAAGTTAGTGGGGTATATTATTATATGAATAAATGAGTATTAAAGTATAAAAGATGGTATTAAATACATATGAAAAGGGATTGATTAGAGGAATTTAGATTAAATACATATAATTATATGTATTAATATGACTTATGGGCTACCATTGGGTATGGTAGGTGCATGGAAGCTAATATGCAACCGCCCAAAGTAAGACTACTTAATTTCCTATGGTTTTTCCTCCCTTCACTCATTCTAATACTCGTATTTCCTCTTCTTTTCCTAAGTGACCGAATGCTCGCCACCTTATCTTCTTCTTCATACACTTTCTTCTTACTTTCTTCCATTTTCTTTTTCTCCATAGTAACCAAACAAAACCTACATCATTTCCTTCATCTTTTCTCTTCAAACTCTAGTCTAAAGCTAGATCTAAGTGTATTCTTCAAGGTTAGGTCAAAACACCTTCATTTTCTTCTTGTTTAAGTCAAGATCAAAGCATTTTATTCTTATTATTCAAGTTTGAAGACCAAAATCACTAGATCTACAAATTTCATATGCAACCCATAACTTATTTAACATCTACTTTATATTTTCTTTGTCCAATCTAACTTCTAAGGTACATGCATATGTGTAGTGGTGGAAAAACAAGCTTAACAAGCTTGAAGGAAGTCAAGGTACAAAGATTCTTATAGATCCATGGCTAGATCAAGTGGAGATCAAGTTTCAGTTTGGATTTTTGCTATTTTGCTTAAGGTGAATAAGGGTGAGTATGGATTAGTGTTAGATCTAGTAGATCTATGAGTTTATTATGCAAAACATGAAGTGGCCAAATGGTTTTTAATAGATCTAGTAGTTTAAGTCCTTGATTTGAAGTTTGTGATGGTTATTGGTGTAAAAGTGGTGAAATAAAGTGCTTGTATGGTATGTGGTGTGTGTTTGATGATTTCTTTTCTTTGACCGAATGGATCTAAAAGAATAAGCTAAAGGATGGTAAGATCTAAGCATGTTTAAAGGAAATTTGTTAAAATCAGAAGATAATCTCTTAAGAAAATCATAGAACTTAAGTTATAAGATGATTAATGGATGATATATTGCTAAATCTTCACATTAAGTTCATATGATTAAAAGTTAAAGAAAAATGATTTCTATTTAAGAATGATTTAAATTCTGTAACTTAAAATTTGAGTAAACTTGAAATATTTTGATGTATTGAAGAAGAAGCATATGATATGTTAATGAATATTGGACTTAAGATACATTTTCAAATGATTAAATAGATGATACTTGAAGCATATAGCCATGTTGTTACTAAAGACTAAATTGATTACTAAATTAAGTATGTTAAGTGTTCATCAGAAGCTTAATGAGTCACTTTATTTGTTACATCCACGTTTGACCCCTTAGAAGTTTTGGTTGTATGTGCATGTATGTCTGGATGTATACGTGTATGTATACATGTATTGCTTACGTATGTGCCGTGTATTCTATGCCTGTGTGTACGTCATGAGGACGTATTGGATGTGTATTTGATGTGTGCATGATGGCATGCATGTTTGCTAGGAGTTTGAGGTGTTTCAGGTGGCTGCAGTGTGCGTTGGAGAGTGAGTA
>CANYBF012045092.1:0-44953 GCA_948192965.1 Dalechampia spathulata
TAATTATTCTATATAATTAATCTAAATAATTTTTAATTTAATTAAACTAATTTTAATGATAAACCCTAATTTATCATAAACCCTAATTTAATTAAACTAACATTAAATAAATAATATAATAAATTTTAGAGGAAAAAAAAACAACTAACTTGGACGGCAGCAGGAAGGAAGTGCAGTAGCAAGAAGGAATGCAACAGCAGCAAGGAGAACAAGAAGTGGCAGCAAGAAGGACAAGAAGTGGTAGCAAGGAAATAAAGAAAAAGGGTAAGGGGGCAAAAAAGAGTGATGGTCGGAGAGGAATTAAAGAAGGGAATATCATAATACTAATATTAAAACCAATCAACTCCAGCAGCCCATCATTTCCAACCCCCTCAGCTCCAGCCCTACATCTAACCCTCCAAGCCCAAGCCCAAGCCGGGGCTTCAGCCCCCCAAGCCCTATTAGTGGCTCCACCTCTAATATCAATTTGCTTTATAAACCTTACATTTTAGTAAACATAATTTTGATTGTTTATTGTTATGGGTATCATATGCATTCCAATCATAAACTAGATTACAAAGGTAATAATTGTATAGATAAAATCAATGAAATTATTGTATTTAAATATAGTTTTCTAGTGATAGATCTACTTTTTTAATGAAAATAATACATTAATCATGTATCGAGGGCACATTCTTATGCACATGCATTATCAAATTTTTTACGAGTGCATTTTGCTTTTGCATTTTAGTTTATTCATAGCTTAGTTGAAAGGTTCGTGGGTGTACATCTCATGTCAATTTAAATAATTTTACATATATTTTTTATTTTTCATACTTTTTTGATGTAGTTATTGTATCCATCTTATAAATCTTTTATATACTTATTGTATACTTCTTGTATACTTATTGTATACGTGTAGTAACCTTACGTATCAAAATTTGTATTTTGTAAAATATATTGTAAATATTTGTATCTCTGATTTTTTAAACTCGTAAAAAATATAATTTTTTAAACCTTTTGTATATCTGTTGTATACTTTTTGTATACCTGTAGTAAACCTTATGTATCAAAATTTATATTTCATAAAATATACTATGAATACTTATCTCTGATTTTTTGAACTCATAAAAAATATAATTTTGTAAACCTTTTGTATACCTATTATATACTTCTTATATATATGTTGTATACTAATTGTATAATTCCTGTAGTAAAACTTATGTATTTGAATTTACGTTTCATAAAATATATTGTACACTTATATATCTGATTTTTTGAACTCGTAAAAAATATAATTCAAAAATATCAAATTTAAAAAATTTAAACTTTTGAAAAATGTATCATTATGAAAATCTAAAAAAAATATTTTTCAAAAATATGAAATTTAAAAAATGTAAACTTTTTGAAAAAGTATCATATATTTGGAAATCAAAATTGTAGATTATAATTTTTAAAATATTAATTTAAAATAATAGACTTTCATATTTTAATAATTTTCAACTTTAAAAAATATTATTATAAAAAGTAATATATTATATATTATATATTTAAAAAATTAAAAAAAATCAAAAATAAAAAACTACAAAATATCATTTATTATTAAAAAATAAAAATATTTTTTATTATTAAAATTTATTTTTATAAAAAAATAATAGATCTAAAAGAATTTATTATTAAAATCAAAATTTTTAAAAATTTTACATATTTTTTTATGAATATATAATTTATTTTAATAATTTTTAATTTTAAAAAATATTTTTATATAAAGAAATATATTATATATTAAAAAATAAAAAGTTAAAAAGAATATCAAAATTAAAAAATTGCAAAATATTTTTTATTATTAAAAATAAGTTAAATTATATTTATTTTATATAGTTAAATTTGATTAGAAGTTTATTTAGTTGGTAAAATCTGATGAGATTTTGAATTGATATTTTCTTATTTTAAGTTTATATGATATTTTTAAAAACTTAGTGTTTTTTTTTAAAAAAGAAAGTTGGCAAAAGTTAAAAAAAAACCATTGTTAGTTTTGAAAATGTCCCAATAACATACATAGATCAGGCCGAGAGTGCAATAATGAGTTTTGGGTTGGGCTGGTTTTTAAAACAAACAACCGAAGGCTCCTAAAGGCGAAAGGCGACGACTCCATTGATTTTCTCTCTTTCTGTTGTTATTTTCTGTGGCATAGGCTTATTTAAGGCCCATTCATTAGTTTTGCACCTAAAACCAGGCCTATTCATGTTTTTCCTAACACACCTATCCCAAATTTTTAGGACCTCTTTGAACAGATTTTTTAAAAATTATGCTTTTAAATTTTATAATTTTTATCATTTTTGTTCAAAATTAATTTTATAATTTATAAAATACCTCTTAAAAAAATTTAGACCTAATCAATAATTAAATCTATTTTTTCCTATAATTTTTTCTATTTACAGTTTGTCTTCTTCCTCCTCCTCTACATCTTTTTTTTTCCTTTGTTATCACAACCATATATAATATATGGTATGTATTTAAATATATCCATAGTAGAAAAAATATAATATCTAATAATAATAAAAAGATTAAAAATACAGTTGGAGAGATGAAGATGAGGATGAAAAAATAAAATTAAAAAAATGATATAAATTTAAATAAAAAATTAAAGGGAATTAAAGTGATACCTTATGAAGAATTAAAGAGCAATATTAAATAAATTCGATGAATATATTAGGAGGCATGGCTTGAGGAGGAATTAAAAATGGAATATTGTAATTTAAGTTGATAAAGCAAAGAACCACCAAAAATCATAAAAGACACCTGGCAACGAAGCCAGGTCAAGTCTCTGTTGGATTAATTAGTGCATACATTTATACTAATTTGCTTAAATATGTAGGGATCTACATCCATATTTATCATATTATATCATAAGGTAAGATAATGGGGAATGTAATCGCATTAGTTTTGAAGCAATGTTAATGGACTGACTTCAGCTATGACCATGTCAAAAGATTAATTAATATAATATTATCATGGAGTGATTGTAGGAGATTATAACCTTCGTAACAGGATCAGATGATGTAACATCATGGATCTTTTTTATTATCATTCATATCTAGCTTAAGATCTCCCTGTCCACTGTGCCCCTGATCCACGTTTTCATTTTTTTTTCATAAAAAAAAACCCTTATGTTACATATAATTTTGCATGAAATGGTCGACAGATGTTATTTTTAAAATAATTAATTTATTTATGTAAACTGAGACTGGTCTCGGATGTGGTTATCTTTTCGGTTTGATTCTGAATAATCCCCAATATTGTTATTATAAGGGCATAATACCATTCAAGGCACTCTAGAATAAAGGAAGAACATATCGAAAATGAATTGATTAATAATGATTTTTGAGAAATGAAGTAGGAGAAAAGAAATTAGATTTGCCAGATCTTTTAACCTTTTTCCAAAATGGATGATAGTGATTCGGTATTAATTAAATTATTAAATTTTAAAATTAAAATATGTATTTATTTATAAGGTTTGAGATATGGTATAATTTATAATTATATTTAAATACCTTGGTTAATCACACGGGCAATCCTGGAGCCTTCAAAAAATATATATATATATATATATATTGGAAAATGAACATCTGAAACAACCCCACAAATCTGGTTGATTTTCAACTTTTTGAGTACATCTCTAATAAAAACGAGCAGAAATTAATAAGGTTGCTATGTTCAATGCTCCAACATGAGATTGCGAAATGAACAACCAAAATATCATTAACATAAAGATCCAATCATCAATCAATAATTTTAAATGATTATTTGGATAAATTTAAAAAAATATGTAGTATATTTTGAAGAATGAATATTTAATTGATATATCGAAAAATCAAAATATTAAGCTTTACATATAATTATAATGTTTAAATTAGTATTAAAAAAAGAAAAAATTATATATATATATAAACAAACATGGGAGACATCTATTTGGACAATATTTGGTAGATGGGAACACATAAATAGAACGAGGAAGGAGGAAAGAGAGAGGGAAAAGTCGAAGCGGTAGAATCCACAGAGCAAATGAAAGCATGTCGAAAGATATATTTAAGATCTCGAGAAAAATCCATCAACCACTATCACATAATATAGACCATATCATCCACTGACACATCACCTCAAACTTTCGAATTATTACAAATCTCAGACACTTTTTTTTTTTTTTCTCTCTTTTCCTGTCCCCATATATCAACGTCGGTTATGTTGCCGGCGGCTGGTCGCACGTGTGCCTACTGTAATATGGATATTGGGTCCCATGCTTCATCCAAGATCATCATCCGATGGTGCGGTATGGTTCTGCTTTCCTGATTTAACACGTGGCAGTTGATAAACAATGGTGTCGGCAAGGTAGTAAAAAGCGTAGTCGAATGCAACTTTGTCCCTTCATTTTCAATGTGATTCATTTATCATTGAATTTATTAATTTTTTAATATCTCATAAAATTAGACTAGTTAATATAATATTTACGAGAAAACACAAATTGGGAAATAATTGACAATGTTGTGGTCCATGAAGCTGTCAATGATCTTGTAGACGAAACACAGCAAATATTAGTCTTGATGTTGGACTTTTGGTTAATCATTTGCCTTGTCGGGTGATCAAAATTCACCATTCATTCTAAGATCTAAATCATATGCTGACTTATATGGCTAGTATTTGAAAACCCAGCAGCTCGAACACGAAAATATGCCACCAGATCATTCAACAACATGTATCATCATCATGAAACATTAGGGGATTAATCTCACGATCAACCCATCTGACATAATCGTTGTTCTTGAATCAATTCTTATGCAGCAAAGTAAGATTATTAAAAGATTAAATGCGTAGAGGGGAGTAATTAAGTCAAGGAAGCAAGGAGGAAGGGTGGTGGTGGAGGTCGAAAGACGTCAAACTCAATCAATCAGAACGTTGACACAAATCAAGCAAAAGAGTAATGATTGCATTGGAAACTCTGCACCACTTCCCCAGAAAATAATCCATTCCTACGCTTCTCTCTTTCCGATGCCGTAATATTATTTTTCTCTCGCTCTTTTTTTTTTTTTTTTTCCATTAGTAGGTTTGGTGAATTCTTCTTCGATTTATTATAAGTTTTACCTCGAGTAAACTTTTAATTTTACTATACTGCAGATCTCAAAGATGGGATTTATTCAATTTAATTATAATATAAAGTTTATATTATTTCAATGAATCTGTAAGCAAGTATTATAAGCAAATCGTATTTTCCATTGTTTCTTATCTCGAACTCAACTGTCAAGTCTCTGATTTCCGGCCATACTATGCCTCCTTTCATTTTGTAGGCGATCACGCTTCCCCTCTCTTTGTTTATATATATTTTTTAACATCGACGTGTAAGAGTATAATAAAACGGTTTATTATTAAAATGTTAATTATAATTAACACTGATTTTTGACTAAAATTTATTTTTTTACTATGAAAAAGGATAAAATTGCAATATGTATTTTTCTTAATACAAGTTTTTAAAAGGGTGAGCCGCTGAGAACAGGAACTGGGATGGACGGGGTCGCGATGACCTTCCGGTTCAACAATATAACTAACCAATGGTATTTTTTAAAATAAATTAACAATAAATAGTGTATTTTAATAACCATCAAAGTGTCTCGGATTTAGACCATGGTTCAAGGTGAAGAAAATGATTGATGAAATGTAAATAAACCAATTTAAGGGACATTTGGATTGTAAAATTATAATTAGAAGAATACAATAATCTTAAAAATAAGACCAACGATATTTAAAAGAAACGCTATTATATTAGATACAGCTAACGTATCTTAAAAATAGACTAAAGTGATGGAAGAATTTAACAAGGGAATTGTAAAATGAAAAGATAGTGTGGAATTGGTTTAGAAACAGCTGGATTTGTGTCATCTGAAGGTTAGCACATCAATTTGCTAATTAATAATCAATCATTCCCCAAACTTGGGATTTTTCTATTACCATAACATTATATATTCATGAAATTCATACTTATATCCCTTCTGGAGTCTTATTGAAGCAGGATAATACCTTTATTTTTAACTTCACAAGGTTTGATCTTCTCCTCCTAACACGCTCCTTTCCAATAATAATGGAGATTTAATTAAGCTTAATTTAATTCATTCCATTGTCTTCTAGTTATACCCATTAAACTATATATATATAGTCACCAACTTGATTTAATAATTAACGTATATGGCATAGTTTATTACATTCTGAAGGCTTTTTTTATTTTCTGTGAGTTGTAGGCGTTGCCAATAAAAATGGGATTTCCACGTGATATGTATGCTTTGTAAATAACACAATAAACCAGACAAAAGAATTACTTTCAAATTAATATACTTCTGAATAAGTACGAACCTTATTAAATTAATATTCTAATTAATTATGACGACGAAATAACTAATTATCGGTAAAAACCGATTATTCACAAAATAAAAAAATATATAAGAAAATGAAAATGAATAATTATCGGGTGGTGCTTCTGCATGTTACAAATAGTGCACCCCAAAGATTAGAATTTCTTGGAATAAGTTGACTGGCTTTGATGTGGATCGTTCAGCAGGTGTTCCAATGGAAAATGGTTAATCTACGCTTTGTTGAAGATATGTTTCCACGTGGTAAGCTTGTAGGCTTTGCTACTCCACCAATCTCCCTTGTGTATACGATCAGAGCCTTAATTTTCCCCCTAGAATTTCCTAATGCTTAAAATATTGAATAATTCAATAAGGAATATTAAATTTTGTAAGCAAGAATCACCTCTCATGATGATGATTATTGTTATTATTATCCTAAGTTACAAATCTCAGTTGGATGGATAAAATGTGAATCATCATTGAAATAATAATAATTATTATTATTATTGATATTATTATCATTCTCATTACTTTATAATATAATAAGGTTTTAATTTTTAATTATATATATTTGTAATAAAAATATGATAAAATGTTATTTAAAATTTTAAATCATAGATTTCATTTAGTGTAGAATTTATTAGAGATTTAGGTCAAATCTAATTCCATTATACATAAATATTCAAATATTGATAGTGAATAAAATCTAAACCCACCTTCGGATTTAATAGCAGAATAAATCCAAAATTTGATTGAATTAATCAAGTCAATTTTAAAATTAATGAGATTTTTATTGGTTTAAGTAAATATATTAGAATGAAATACAAGTAATATAATGGGATTATGAAATTAAATTGAATTGAAATAATTAAGGATAGTATATGAATGAGATACATCTTTTGGTTTTTGGTCGTACGTACGATATATTTTTTAAATGCTCGTTCTGTATGTGTTTAACTTGTAATCTAAAAAAGCAATAATAAAATAAATAAAAGAAAAGAAAATTGAAATGACTTGGGCAAGGAGTTATTGTAAGTTTGAGGGGATTTTTCTATATATTTAAACAAATACTCACTTTCTTCTCATTCCCCAACTCTCTCTTCTTCTCCTCTTCTTTCCAGCACCCAGAAGACATTCACTCTTACATTCTTGCTTCTTCTCGGTGTTCTAATAGAACGCTGAAACATCCCCAAGAGAGAAGCACAGAAAAGAAATGGAAGAGACCAAGTCCAGGTTTAAGAGAATTTGTGTGTTTTGTGGGAGCAGTACTGGAAAAAAACCTAGTTATCAAGACGCCGCTGTTGAGTTGGGCAAAGAATTGGTATATCACTCATTTTGTTACTCTTCTTTTATTCTCATTGTTCTTGAATGAAGATGATAGATTTTTCTGGATTATAATCCCCAATTTCAAACCTATTTTCTACTCTTTTGTCTTGTTGTTGCTTTGTTTTTTTGTTATGTTTTTGGGCCCTTCTTTTCTGGTTTTTGGAATATAATCCCCAAGCTTTTGTTGTTTCTGACCTCTGAACAAAGATTCTGAATGGTGGTTGTTACTTTGTTTGGTTTCATTGAAATCTATGCTCTCAGCTCTTATTCTCATACATTATTGATTTCTTGAGGTGCAATATGATTATCTTCCTCCTAATTATGCTGCTGTATATGTTCATCATTGGATTTCTTCAGCCATGATTATTTCTTTTTTGGTTGCTAAATCTCTGGTGGTGGTGTGTTGCAAGCTGCACCAAACAAGGTCTCAACGTGGGTTTATGATTGTATAAGGAGTTTAATTAATCTTAGTAATAAGAATTTAAGAGAGAAGGTTTAGGGTTTATGTTTGGCATGAGAGACCGCTTGCTAGCTGTAACCTGCCTGTCAGTTGAGCAGCTTTCTTGCATGATCCTTATTTTTTGTTACTAATTTTTTCTCATTATTTTTTCTCTTCTAATAAAACCCGTTTCTTATAAAAAAAAATAAATTCTGTTTTTCCAACAAAATAATATCAAAAATTTAAAATTTCCTGGTCCTTCCATGGGGAACCGAACGTGCTACCTTGGTATCATGACTACATTCAAGCATGTTCTTGCCTTGGGGTGCACTTCCACAAGACTTTGGAAGCCACCACAGCATGATTTCTGCTTATGGGTATCTTTCAAAAAATGCTTATAATTACCGCTGCTGCCTATCTGCTGTTTTGTTAATCTGTATTAAACCGAAGCTAATAAGTAGCAATGCAATACTGCTTGTAATTTGCGTTCATGATGAGGATTGGAATTTGTGACACGTAATTAATAGTTTTTTTTTTTTGGGGTTTCTTTGAATGATGTGCGTGTAATGAAGGTGGAAAGAAGGATTGATTTGGTGTATGGAGGTGGGAGCGTGGGATTGATGGGTCTTGTTTCACAGGCAGTTCATGATGGTGGGCGCCATGTTCTAGGGTTAGTCTCTCCTCTTTTTTCTCTTTCTCTGTCAATCACTTGCTCCATATCTTTGAAATGTCAAATTATTCATCTCTTTTTTTATTAAAATAATAAGTAAAAACAATATCAAGTGTGTCCATTTTGTTCCATAAGACAAGCTTCGTTTTTTACTCATCATCATGACTTATTTTACCTTCTCCCGATGGTATATGGTTTTTCTTTTAAATGATTTTTTTGAAAGTTCTGAATTATTCTTTTGCCACCTGAACCATGCAAGTTCTTTGTTTTTATTCATCTTTTGTGGGTTTTCGATTTTCTGCGACGTGGACTTTTCATTTACTTCAGAACCTTTGTCTCAAAGGCAGACATCATGGGATCAAATGCTGCCCCATTTGGACAAAAGGGAAGATTTCTCTGCAAATTTCTTTAATTTTTGTAAATTCCCTCTGCTACAAAAAAGTCCCCATTTATATAATTACTGAATGACATATTTGGCTTCCATGCAATTCTGATCCATAGTACTTGTATCAATTCCTTTTTTTTTTACATCTTTTTTTTCTGAACAATTTTAACATCGTCTTCTGAATGGTATCATAAAGTATCTTTGTCATTTCCTTTTTTTTTTTGGCATTTGTACTTAATTGTGTGCAGCCTTAACCAATTGGATAAAGTGGATTATTATATACATATATATATATGTTTATATAAGAAAAAGCTTGGTAGAAAGTGTGCAAGCTTTCAAGTCTGTGATTATTGTGCATATCCTTTGTTTAAAGGAAGACGGGAAAATACCTTGTTACCCTTTTCCGAAACATTGTGATGCTCGAGCTGGGAATTTGCCATCATCTTGTCACATTCTATAGTGCATTTTGTTTCAGAAATATTGATGATTTATGGAATTATTTTTTGTGCAGGGTAATTCCAAGGACACTTATGCCAAGAGAGGTAAGCTGAGTCTGTTAGTACAGAGCAAAATCCTTCTTTTGATTTCGGAGTATAGTGTGTAATAATTTCATATCTGCTAAGGTAAAAGTACAACTTTAGCATAAAATAACACATTCAATCTGCCTCTGCATTTACTTTAGTGTCTCAGATGCCTTTTATTACTATCACTATCACTATTATTTTAATCATCAACTCTATGGTTTTAGACAAGATTGGTGTAGATTTATTAATCTAACACCCTTTTTAATTATGATGGGAAACATGATTTATTGTTTATATTTTGATTTGAAGAGGCATACATACATATGATATATAAATTCTTATGATTGTAGATAATTGGTCAGACTGTTGGAGAAGTAAGAGCTGTGTCTGATATGCATCAAAGAAAAGCTGAGATGGCACGTCAAGCAGATGCCTTCATTGCCCTTCCTGGTAAGATTTTCCCCTATAAATTTTCTTTCCTGATAAGCCTTAGATTTGATCCAGAAATCAGACATCATAAAATGACCAGTTATATAATATTAAATATATATATATAAATATATATATATCAAGCATATTACAGACAATAATTGGAAAAAAAGCAGCCTAACATGTTCCATCTATTTACGACAGGAGGTTATGGGACTTTGGAAGAATTATTGGAAGTAATTACATGGGCTCAGCTTGGTATCCATCGCAAACCTGTAAGAAACTTCCCCTTCTGATTAAAGCACTTTCTGGTCAAAATACTTGATTCAGCGAGATATATATTAAATACAAATCACATGAACGAAATTATTATATCTTCATTGATGTAATTTAAATTATTACAATCATTATCAGTTGTAGACAAACGAAACTAGAAAGACTCTTTACATAAACATGACGACATGTTTCGTGGGTCTGGAACTCCAATTATAGTAATAAACCAAATTCACATGATAAAATATATGTAGTTTGTCTCCAGCTTGATGTAACATGTTTGATACGTCGTGTTTCTTGAGTACACGGCTCTTTATATAAATTAACACTTTAGAACCCCATTTGTTCCCTTCTATTTCTATTATATACATATATATACGTACATATACATGATCTTTTAAAAAATCTCTCTTTGGTCAATTCAAATTTGTTTTATCATATAGTATTTGTTTGTCTTGATAAACAATGAAGGGCATCAGCGAATCAAATCATGTGGGTGCTCTAATGGATTCACATGGAAAGATAGCTTAAGATGCGCCTTTTCCAATCATGATCATGATATGCATGACTTGGATTATTAAATGTGATTTCTGAGATAGTTCTCCGTTTTAATGGGAAGACAAATTCCTAAACATGACTTTGTTGAAGTAACATAAAAATGGTTTTAAAAATTCTGGTCAAAAGTGGTTCTTGTTTTGTAAGTTAGGTCGGTTGCCTTTACAATTTTTAGGGTCTCTGCCATTTTTTAATTAAGATTTAATCCTCGCAAATCTTTTCTTGAATGTAACATATAGGGGTAGATTAGTCTTAATCAACATCAAAACTGACCTTAAACCACAAATTTTGACTATATATTAATCCTTTTAGATGGTACTTTGAGGTTTTTCAAGTTTTTTTAATCATTGAGATGTCGGGTCTTTGATGTCATTATTTATAATAATAATAATAATATGATAAAATTCTCTCTCTTTCTCTCTTGTATTTCTATGTATAATGATTATTAATATTATATATAAATTTGCAGGTGGGACTCTTAAATGTTGATGGGTTCTATAATTCATTGTTGTCTTTCATTGACAAGGCCGTTGATGAAGGCTTTATATCTCCCACTGCACGTCGCATTATCGTTTCTGCACCAACTGCCAAACAACTAGTCAGACAACTTGAGGTAAACTCTATGTATAAACATATATATATATTATATGGGTTGAGCTCAAAATTTCTTCAAGTCACTTGGTCGATGAATCATTAGAAGTTGGACTTTACTAATTAACAAAGACTTATTGTTCTTATGGTTCCAAAAAAAGACTTATTGTTCTTTTAGTTCACATACATTCCCGTTTACTTGCAAAGAAGTGGTGTCCCACTAATATATGAGAATGATTTCTCTCGATCAGACTTGTTACGACCTTGAACACTATGAATTCACATTAATCATAAAATATAATCAGCGAACTGAAAAACGTTGTTGTCGTTGGTTGTGTCAGGAATACGTGCCAGAATACGACGAAATAACATCAAAGCTGGTGTGGGAAGAAGTTGATAGACTAAACTATGTGCCAGGACCAGAAGTTGCCATGTTGTAGCAAAAGATGCTGCCGCTGCTGCCTGCATTATTAAGGAAGAATCAAGATGATGGTGATGACATTTTGAGGGGTTTCTTTTTTTTGGGGCGTGCTCAGTATATAGAAATTATTATAGGGTATAGGGCACCACCGTACGTACATCTGAAGCACAGAAGAATGGTTTCTTCAGGCTGGGGGAATTTTCTTTTTTGGAAATGGGCTTTTGGATTATATTATTATTATTATTATGTGAGGCAGAATTGTCTTTGCTTATGTGTTCAGATGTGTGTGTATATATATATATATATATGCGGTTGTGGAGAAAAGAGAATGCTTCTTTTGGTTGCTCAAAATGAGAAGGAAGGAAATCCATGCAAGTTCTTTTTATATATATATGAAGAAAATATTATTTATAATTGTGTGAAATTAAAAAAAAAGAAGAAGAAAATACCCATTTGTATATTCAAATTTGTTGCAAATCAGTGTAACATTTTCCTGAATGGAATATGCTTTAATAAAATACACAATATTTCGTTAATTATAACCAAACTCCAAAAGAAGTCTTTTTAATTTAAGTAATGTATAGGTTTTGAATATATATAAAAGATGTCACCTTTTCTTATCTCAATATTGATTTAGATATACCAACTTTATGAATATATATATATATATATATATATTTATTTCTATATTATAATATTATTTAAATGTATAAGAAGACAAATTAAGTTGGATTTGATGTAAGCTTCTCAACGAAACAGTATCAGTGATGATGTATAAGGGGCTTCTTGATCCTTGTTCCTTTTTAATGCTATTATATACTCTATATGTATGTATGTATGTATGTATCATGAAATAAAGTATATATTATAGTTAAAAATGTTTGAATATTATTGGTTGAAAGTGTTCAATGCTTTACACATGGGGACATGATAATAATTAATGCAAGTGTGAATTCCCAATCTTGTTAGGCCTGCATGAGATGATATAATTTTGTATTCATTATCTTGGATTTTTTTATTTTGTGGGTTAGAATTAATCACCATATTGAAATCTCTTGTGATAATTAATCAAAGCTGGCCTTAACATGTGACTCGCATGATATGTTGTCAATGAGGGGATCTGAATTGTGTTTGAAGCTACCACTTGGGCTTAAACCCAACTAATCCAACTTAGTTATAATATTATTGGCAATTCTCAGCACAATCCAGGTTTATGAATCTAATCAAGTTGACTAACCTCTAACTTCAACTTAATTTGTTTATCAAACAAGTTGGTATTAAATGAGCTTGTAAGAGTATTTATTTAATAACTAATAGAAAAGCCCATCTAATTTGGAACCACTTTCTAGGCAGGTAAAAATATTCATGATCAGGTTTCCACAGCAACATCAGCCTATGATCCAACATCCAGCTTTCATGGGCTTTTTCAACAAAAGAAACTTCTTTTCCTTCTTGTCCAAAGAATGCCAGCGACAGAACTCCCAACTCCCAACTCCCAGAAAGAATCAAGTGATAGAAGAAAAGAAAATGCAACAACACTTCGAAAGCTTTTGAGAGTGCCAAATCATAATTCAAACACAAACGATATCATTTCGACTGCTGCATCAAATTCATTTAACAAAAAAGCAAAGCAAAGGCAAATTCTCTCCAATGCACTTATTCCACAGATGGTTCTACAAAACTCCCGTCTACATGGAAAGGAAAGCAACCTTATGTTTACATCTCTCCCTACTTCAAATTGATGTCAATGCTGGGGGCTCAATGCTAACACTCCTCTATACTGCTGCGAAGTACTCCTTGCTGAGTTTTGGGTCTGGCTTCATGGACTTCTCTCCAGGCTTCCACCCTGCTGGGCAAACTTCATCAGGATTTTCTTGCACATATTGCAATGCCTGTTCCATGTATAATTCAAAGCAACAAAACCAGTTAGGTCATATTGCACAAAGATAGTTTTCTGTCGGACATTTACTGGGAGACTGATCTATAATCTGTATAGATATTCCGATGATAGTTTGGCATTCACACCATTGCTTCAAAAAGTCAGCATAATATTGATGAAAATAAGATCATAATATGTCAAGACTTCAATTCCATGTCTAATCACCTGGAGGGTTCTCAATGTCTCATCGACACTACGCCCAATTGCAAGATTGTTGATAGTGGAGTGTTGGATTACTCCTTCCTTGTCAATAATGAAAAGTCCTCTCAAAGCAATTCCCTGCGTTACAATTTGATGCTATGAGATTAAAGCATGAAAATGGATGATATATGCTTTATGCTCTTTGAGGATGATATTCGACAAAAATGAAACAAATGACAATTAAACCATACCTGGTCTGGGATTAGGACATTGTAAGATTTTGAAATTGATTTGGTGACATCTGATATCAAAGGATAGTTCAGATCTCCAAGTCCACCAGACTTTCTATCAGTTTGAACCCATGCAAGGTGGGAGAACTACACAGCGAACCACATGATAAATTAGGATCACATGTCAACCCTAAGAACATTGTAAGCAGGAAACTTTTTACAAAACAAAAGATATCAAGTTAGGAACAGGTCAAATCCTCCAGTTTTCACACTTAGTATCAGTTGCTTGTTTGTTCTTCAGTTAAATTACATCTATTCAGACATCCACTTCAACTGATTGATGAAACAACATGAAACAAAAGAACATGAAAAAGGTGAAAACAGCCATGCACTTTCAAAATGATCTGAACTTGATGCATCAATAACCCTTGCATGTATCCTCAAACAAACAAATATGAGAGGTACCCAAGCTAAGCCAAGATAAATGGTAAACATATGAAGGTTTCATCAGTTAATCAGCTATGATGTCGAAAGAGAATTCCATTGCACAAATTAACACCTGTGGACAGCTCAGATTGTTCACTGTTCAGAACCATATTCGTATTGGCCTTGCCTAGGGAGCATTCTTAGTACACCACATTCATTTACTACGAGTACATTCCACTACCCCTCTTCAGTCACATTATCGGGGATACCTTATAATGTCAATCCTTAACAAGAAAACAAAGGTTGCATAATAGCAACAGCAATGCACCAATTCAATGCAATCAAAGTGATTCCAAGTTAGCGCTAGGGAGACATTATATAAAAACTAAACCAGCATTGCTGCTAACTTACCACACTGTCCACTGAAACACCCAATATTTCAGTGTTTATTTTCTCAAACTCAGCATATCGGTCACTGAAAGCAGTAATCTCTGCATGTAAAACAGATAACACGGAAGATAAGAATCATAATTAGCAATTTCACCTCAAGAGAAGATTAAGTATCAAACAGAACCTGTGGGGCAGACAAATGTGAAGTCCAATGGATAGAAAAACAGAATTACGTATTTCTTCCCAATGTAATCCGAAAGTTTAACCTGTAACAACATTAACAAATCAATCAAAACCCAAACATACCCAGTAGAAGAAGTTTACCGGGAAAATTACGTTAGTTATCGTCATTAAGATTACCTTAATAAATTCCTGATCGAAAACGGCTTCAGCCTCGAAGTCAGGTGCTTTATTGCCGACAAGTGGAAGTTCGCCCTAAATGAGGAAGGAAAACATGAACTGAGAAGCTACACTACACTACACTACATAGTTTCAAAATAATTAAAAGAAGAGAATTCCTTACACTAGCTTTAACAACGAAGCTCCTTCTCAAATGAGAACCACGGTTGAGTGAAATAGAACGAGGAAAGCGAGATTGGCAGGGGAAGAAGGAGGAACTCGGGAGAGTTAGGGTTTGGGAGGGTTTTGAAATGGGTGAGGCCATTGATTTTGTAGTGGCTACAATTGAAGACATTATACCTGTAGTTGAAGCAGTAAAACAAGCCATTTCTTGCTGTGAAACACTAAAACCCCAATCTCTATCCCTCTTTTATCTCTCTCGCTGTGTTTCAGAGGCTACTGTGAGAGTTGGACAGCTTCTGGAGAGAAGTCTACGGTGGAGAAATGATGGAAATTGAAGATAATATCTAGAAGCATTGGTGTTTACGCTGAAGCAGCCCGGCTCGGCCCATATAACTCCATACCCGCCCATATTATTCGGCCCTTAGCCATGTCATCTGGTTCATCATCTGTCATTCACCATCTTCAAATCATAGGCTCGAAGCCTTATCCTTTCCCATCACAGAATCGAAATGCCCTTTTTTTCCCTTTTCTTTTCCTGTTTTTATTTGAGTTTTTTTCTCTCCACAGAAAAATAAAAGTCCAAAAAAAAACTACTTGTAACATCTTCCTTCCTGTAAAGGATACCAATCATGTGAAAAACAATGCAAGAGAAACTCCATCTCTTCTCTAACCAGAAATTCTCATTTCCTTATGCTAAATCGAACAAATTCCTCTCTCCTTACCATGATTTTCCTTCATTTTCCTGCTCAAGAACTCTCTATTTTCCTTCCCTTTCTTCCAAAATAAACACCGTCTCCATCCCCCACAAGTCTCCCAAAACGACGGAAATCCCTTCCATATCTGAACCCATTAACAATTCTTCTTCTCTTCTTCCACTTCCTTCACCTCCCCAACACCCACGGAAGTCCACCGATGATTTCCAACAAAAAATGCTCTACCTTGATTCAATTGGTCTAGATATATTCCTTATAGCCGACCACCACCGCCGGATTATCCTCGCTGCTTCACTCGCCGACATCAAATCGACCGTTGATTTGTTCACCTCTATGAACTTCACCGCCATCGAGTTTCGCAGGATTGTATCCATGTGCCCGGAAGTTCTTGCGTCCAACGCTTCCGCAATCCTCCCGGTCTTCACCTTCCTTCTCCGTGAAGCTCGCGTCAACGGCTCTAATTTAAAGAGAGTTATCAATCGGAGGCCAAGATTGTTGGTCTCTAGCGTCAAGCATAGACTGCGTCCTACGTTGTACTTTCTCCAGAGTATGGGAATAGAAGAGGTAAACAAACACACTTATCTACTATCATGCAGCGTCGAAGACAAATTATTACCAAGAATTCAATACTTTGAGAAAATGGGTTTTAATTATAGAGAAGCTGTGTCCATGTTCAGGAGGTTTCCTCCACTGTTCAATTACAGTATTAAAGATAACATTGAGCCAAAATTGAATTATTTTGTGGTGGAAATGGGTAGAGATTTGAAGGAATTGAAAGGGTTTCCACAATATTTTTCATTTAGTTTAGAGAATAGGATTAAGCCAAGGCACCAGTCTTGTGTAGAGAAAGGTGTTTACTTCCCACTACGTGCTTTGTTAAAGACTGGTGAGGAGCAATTCCTGAGCAGATTGCGAGTTTGTTATGATTCTTCAATGCCATTGAGTACTTCTCCTTTGTCTTGTATAAATACTTGTCAATGTTGATTATTCTGATACTTGGTAAAAAGAATTTCATCAATTTCACGTCTCTTTCGGTTGGTTGCTGTTCTTATTCTGTTCTCATTAATTTATGTTCATGTTTCTGAATTCTTTACGATTGAATGAGATTGTTAGATTAGTGATAAACTTTCATAAAGCTATGGAATGGAATAGTTAAGAGGGGACAAGCAGAAGGAAATCAAACCCTCGCCCTCAGACGAGATGACCAATTTAAAAGAAACATCTCTACCCAAGTCATTAGTTCAAGTTTCTTCAATGTTTTGCAGCAGCAGAATCTCCATTTCTTGTTTTCTTCTTCGCTCGTCTGATACGAGCTTGGATAAGGATTGCTACCTTTCAAGTTTACTGTTAGTATTTGTTTAGCGATGAATATGAAATTCTGCTATGAAGATTTAGCAAAACAGATGAGCTGGATTGCCAAGCTCATAGTTTGATCAGGACCATCTATGTGCTTCTCCTTCTACTCGGTTAATCACGAGACTCGAGAGGAGAAGATTCGAGAGCTTCAACTAGCACTGGCCTTAACCAAATCCAGCTTCTTCCATATAAACCTCCTGTCTAGAATGGGGCAGCTCAGGCCCATAAATTTACGAGCAAACCTGTTGCTGGTTGGACGTTGATGTGAATATTATTGCCTAAGAATGTGAAGCGGTTCCGGGGGCAATCTCGCATATATTGTCAAGTACATGTGCGGTCGTTTGCATGAATACTTAATTATAATACTTAAGTATTATAAAATATAATACTTAATTGCATGAATCTAAAAAAAAACAATTATTATAAACATAAAAGTTTGCATATATAGATTATTGTAGCTGTATCATATTCAAATACTCTTCTTACGTGTCATGATTGATAAATCTGCCCTTTTTTTTATTATATTATCCATCAATAAATACAATCAAACTCCATTTATAGCTATCATTATTAATTACTTTTACATATTTATACATCTTTATTATTTATTTTTCGTATTGTAAAAGTGTAAATGATTATAACAATAATATCATATTTAAAACAGGAAGAAAATAAAAATAATTATTAATTATAAATCTAAAATATTTATATCTCCCCTCATCTATTTAAAAATAATAAAAATATAAATTTATTGTTTTTTTTATGAAAGAAATGGTGATTATCCATAGAAAATTTTCATTCTCATTTTCATTGCAGAAATTTTTTCTATTTGTTCCCTTTTCAATTTTTTATTTTTGAAATGAAAAATAACTTTTTTTAAAAAATGTAAAATGTAATGATTTTCTTAATATACATTTGGTATTATATTGATACTAATAAAAAAAAAGATATTACACTAAATGTTACATAGAAAATGTCTTTTTTTTTACCTTTTCATTTTAGAAAATATATATATAATAATTTTAAAATTATGTGTATTTTTATAAATTTTTGTTTATATTTCTTATTTTTTATTTATCAAATTTTATTAATTACATATTAAATCATATTTTTATTTTTTAAATATAATTTTATAGAAAATAGGTATAATTCTTCCAAGTAAATGTTATCCCTCCAAAATCTGAAACAAAGTTCCCTCCAATTTCTTTCCTCGTTTTCTTTTCTTAGGCCACTTTCACTCTCTCCTGTTCAGTCCTCAGTTCCCCGTCTACAATCCCTCACATATCCATTTCTTCATGCATTTATCAGATTCTTCATGTCGGCGGCTCTCGAATTTTCAATCGTCAGCTGGATGAGACTCGTACTCCTTTAGTTAAACATCCGCCGGCGGGACAGCTGCCACATCCCTGAAGACAAAACTTGGATTCTGCAACGATGAAATCGCCGCTTCTTCTTCGCAACGATTATCATCTCTTCAATCACTGTTATAATAAAATATCCGGTCGAGAAGCTGAAGGTTGTTGTTAGATCTCACCCAAGTCATCTTTGCTTTATGTTTACATAGTTTTCCTTCTTCAGTTCGTTGTTCGTTCCCACACGAGTTTGTTATTTTCTTTTGGCTTTGAACTTATGGTCTCTTTGGATACTAATTTTTTTTGCGTGTTGTTGATGCTATGTAATATGTTTATGAATTATTGTGAAATATGGCTGATGTCGACAGGATCAAATTGTTATATAAGTTGGCATGGATGCTAAATCGAATCACCCTGATAGTGTTTATCTAGCTATTTGTGGTGTTTGGAAAGCACAAAATGCAGCAATTCATTTCAATTAAATCATATTTACTCAACTCCAATTTCCGAAATAGTCAGATTTTCTAATGGCTTTTTGAAAGTGATATTATGCTGCAAGTGACATGACCATTAATTCATTTTCAAATCTTGTCCAAGCATGGGACTGATTAAAACTGGACTTGCGTTATATTATGGCTAACTTATCTGTTTTGTTGCGCGCTCTTCAACATAATTTTCATTTATATGGCGTTAAACATAGTATTAACTTCTTAGGTGTTTCCTATCCATTAAAAAGAGATACCGGCTTCGATGGGAATGGTTTTGAGACTCAGTGTTGTGCTCAGCTATGTGTCTGAGAGTCCCGTACCAACACCTCTGCCTGCGAAACTGGGAAGAGCATAACAGTAGCTCAGTTGGCAGTGGGGTGGTAGAATTAGTACCAAGTAGCTCAGTTGGTAGTTGAGTTGAGTGGTAGAATTGGCATACCACAGATCAAATGGCAATGATTTGAGCTCTCAGACTCCAATGTCAAACATCGGTCAGAACTTCTATCCATTCCTTGCTTTTCCTACACGTTATTAATTTCTGCATGATTTTTATGCATCACAATTGAAATCGCTAGACATTTGATACGGTGTGGGTTAAGATTTCTCTGACCACCCTTATTCGATGTTCACATGCTTCAATGCCTTTATTATGCTTTTTTTTTTTTAAAAACAAGCTGTTAGAATTAATATTCTAAATATGAGCTAAATATGTAAATATAAAATATATATGGCGATCAAATTGAATAGTCAATTTTTAATTGTGGTCTAATTGTGGATTATTGATTATTAAGGTGATAAATTGGTTATAGGATTAAAGTGTAGAGATCTTTTACAATTTCTATTTTGTTAAAGGACCAAAATATAAATTGACATATCCTAATAGGTTTATATTAGGTCGTGGTCTCCGGGGAAACTTAATAGACAGAATATTACGTTCCTTTGAGTAGTGCTTCCGCTAAATTCTGTTTTGTATTTTCTAGAAGATTACATACCTATATTCGTCGTCTTCAATCTCAGCATACCATAATGCAAGGTACGCTATCAATACATAATTAAATCCTATCTTTTGATATCTAGTAATTTTGCATGATTCAGGTTCTACGAAATTTATATTTTATTTTTCTTTCAAAAGCTTCATTCATTTCCATAAACAGAACAAGAGACCGATCTACTCAAATGCAAAGTTCATCTCTAACTAATGAACAGAAAAATAAACCAAGAAAACTTGATACATTTAAAAGCCCAGAGATAGAAATTTTACAGGAGTCTGGATAAATAATTAAGTCCACTCGTTTAAAAAGGCAGAGATAGAAATTCTAATCAAGTCTACTCATTTCTAATATTTATACACGAAATCCCTGTTTAATATGTATTTTTTGAGCTTTTATCCTTTTTTTATTTTATTTAATCCATGGCAAAGAAGCACAAGTATGATGCTCTAGATTAGGACAGACTGAGACTGCGGTTCAAGTAAAAATTTCTACTACTTTTCCATTTCAATTTTCCTACGAGGCAAAGAATCGTCACTATTTAGATGAAATTTGTATTTGGAGCCTTTTTTGGTTCCAAAAGTTGGGCATTTTTAAAAATTTTAAAAACTTTCTCATGAAATTTTTTTGCCGTTGATGTATTTTTTTATCTTCAAAGCGGTGATCAGATGATCTCACTAGATTCGGCTGATGTGGCAAGGTATGTGTGAATCATCGATATAACCCATAGTTAGGATAGATTTTTAATTAAAATAATAATTTATTTTAATAAAATAATGACACGTGGATGAAAGGATTATTTTATTATTAAAATTAAAATAATTATATCATAATATTTAAATAATAGATTATTTTATTATTATAATTAAAATAATTACCAGTAATTATTAATTATCATTACTAGTATTACTTATTATTAATATTATTAAATTTAAAATTCTTTAATATTAACAATATTTTATATTATTATTATTACTACATATTTTAATAATAATTATATTATAATCAATACTTTAATATTATTAAATATAATTAATCATTACTAAATTATTACCAATTAATTATTTTAATAATAAAATAATCGATTATTTAAATATTATGACAATTATTTTAATTTTAATAATAAAATAATCCTTTTATTTAAATATTATGACAATTATTTTAATTTTAATAATAAAATAATCATTTTATTCACGTGTCATTATTTTATTAAAATAATTCATTATTTTAATTAAAAATCTATATTGACCGTCCGATTTCAGTCCTAGGCTTCATGTTTGTTCTGCTGTTTCGTGGATGGGTCTTAGCGCAATTTGTAATGCATGGTTTGGTTTTGATGTGTTTGGCCCAAGTCAAATTTGTTCCCCGGTTCTTTTTTGTATTGGCAATAACAGAATCATTCCAGTAGTCTTTTCTTTATAGGAATTGCCGCCCCTTTGCGAACATGGTATAGGGTGTGGAATAATAGAGAGGTCCAAAACTCCGCGTAAGCTAGGAAAATAAAGATGGCCACAAATTAAAAGCAACCAACAACATCTTTCCCTTTTGTTTGTTTTTTCCTCAATAGAAAAATTAATTACTTTTGGAGGTGGCCATGTCACTAAAATGCGATTAGTACAGATTTTTTAGATGAAAGTTTGTGCAGAGGTTTTGGCTGTTTCCATTGACGTGTGACAAGTCTTTCCCATAACATGGAGATTTGAGATTAGACCTACAAACTTATCCTCCCGCAAATAACATCCACATGGGGAAAAGATTGTCAGCAAGTGTTTGGTCATAATAGACTTTAATGATCTAAAATCCCATATCTTTCCTCTTTTTCTTGGAATCTTCCTTTGACATACCTACCCAAGCATTTGATTAATATATAGAAAAGATTTGATTAAATTAAATTTTTTAACTTGATGCTTAATTTATGATATAGTCTAACCATTAAGAATATATAAATAGTAATAATGTATAGTCACAAAAATATAATGTTCAACAATGGTTTTATGAAATTCATAATGATTGATCAAACTAAGTTTTGGATATGAATAAATCCTCCCAAGCAATAAATTTTCTTTCAATTCTTTAAAGCTGAGTCAGATTAGTTCGGTCGTTAAAGAATTGCTGAATGCTGACAAGGTCGAAAAGATGGGTCCTGAGGCTGAAGATTTCGCGTCCTGAATAGCAACGTATGTGATGAAACTAAACATTTGCCACCATAAGAGTTAATGGCTGATTTTTCGTCCAACTAGCAATTGCTCTTTTATGTTAGTGACCCGCAACATGTTTTCTAGCTTTAATGTTTTGATGAGGTCAAGCTTGAACCCAATAAAAAGATCGAGCTGAAGAAAATAACAGAAAAATATACAAAATTTTAGACAAATAGGAGAAATTGTAGGCACGTCAGAAAACAAAATCCATGGATCATTACAAAGGTCATTGTCTCTTTGACAAGCACCTGGGAGATGATTAGGGAAAAAAAGGATTATCAGGATTGGATCTAAGACCATACGCCACTCAGTTTGACTTTTTTTAAAAAATATATTAAATTCGTAGAAAGTGATAGACCTCTTCATCAGGTGCAAGGTGAGTTTCCTTTTTCAGGCTATTTTAGCTGTGATATTGGCGGAGTATTTTACTTATTAAGAGCTACTTGAATATTTATCCGATTAATTTTATCCATTCCAAATCCATTTAATATTATCTAAACCCATTTTATTAGAGTTTAGTTGGATTGAATATATGAAATTATCTGGTCCATTATCATGCCTGGTTTGATGCTTATATTTAACTAAGAAAAATCAATGGACACTTACATTAGACGTATATTAATCATCATTTATAACAAAAATGATCATGGTGATGCCAATCATGCTCATTATACGGTATAAAATTGTAATGTATTTTTATTTTATGGATATATGACTCTTCCACCTTTAATTATTTGGTACAAAATTATGTCATAATTAAAACATGATAATAAATCGAGAATTTTGGTTAGCTTGAGTGTGTATATTGATAATGTTGATGATCTTAAAATAAGAATTCTTATATGAATATTAATAACGGTGATACGCAAGAATATTATGTTTTCTTTAAATTAAACCAACCAATTAGATAAGTCCATGCCATTATTATTTTTTAATTCTATTTAGATTCTTGAAGGGATTAGATTAGAATCTGATCAACATGTTAATCATATGGCTGTATATTCTACCCTTACATGAATAATCACGTACTAATTTGTATCAGAAAATTAAAGCATAGTCACGTTCTCTTTTTTGTCAATATTATTAAATCTTTTTAATAAATTAAAGAGAATTCTTCAATGTAGAGGTTGCCGGCATTCATAATTTAGATTGGCCTTTATGAACTATTGAGTTCACAGAGAGGGATTAGGTGCAGTGAGTTGGAAATCAAAATTATAAGAAATAAGTTAATATGAGTGCATTAACATCATAAATTGGATTTAAATTTAAATTATTTTTAAATGCATAATTAAGTAGTAATGCAGATAAATTTAGATTCGAATATCCATATAATTGAGAGTAAATACAAGAAATAAGGAAAATACATAATTAAACAGTTGTCAATAGAGCAAGACTTGAAAAGGACAGTAATATATAAAATTGCACATAGAAGTCAAATTACGATTAAAGATAAATTTTGGAAAATTAAAGAATATAAAAAAAGGCAATGCGATATTAAAGTTGTCTTTTCTTTACTATTACTTTTTAGAAATTTACGCGTTTCTTCCATGTTTTCGATTTTGTCCATAAATGTCTTTCTTTATTTGCATTATGACCCTCCTATTTACCTCCCTTTCTTTATTTCGCCTCACAATTTTCCAACCTTGGAGGGTTCTCAAAAGGAAAAGATAGATCCCTCGTATGCAATTTTTACACTTTTTTTTGCTTTCCAGTTTTCATTTACATTTGTATTTGAATTTTTAAAAACACAAGTTTCTTTGGTTTATGACATTAATTTCTCAATAAATTGTTAACAATGCTCTATGGTTATTTAAACTTTTACTATATAAAAATGAAATGAAAATAACATTTAGATTTCTTTTTATTCAGGGGATTCATTTCTCGCATTGAGATATTTTTAATAAATATAATTAATTTAAAATTTTAATTATATGAATTCAAATAATTCATTTTTATGTAATTTAATTTATATGTTGTAAGAACTAATATGATATAGAAATACCATCTTATGAATTAATATAAAGTGATATAATTAATATGATATACAAATACTATCTTATGAACTAATATAATATAAAGTGATATAATTAATTTATAAAAATTTAAATTATTTTATTTTATTATTTTCAAGATGAATTACAGATTTAACACAACTTAATTTATGAATTAAATTCAATTAAGATTAATCAACTCATTTGATTTTCATCATACTAATAATAAATTAATCGTAAGATATTTTGGAAACGTAATTATCATAAGATTAAGCGATAGTAGTCCAAAAATTTTAATAAAGTCGAGTAAAACAAAAGCCAATAATTGCAGTGAACCACTAACTAATCTCAAGAAAACAAAATAATTTCATTTCCTATATAAATTCCTCTCCATTTAATTTCTAAATTCTCTTCTCTCTTTCTTTCTCCCCTCTCTTCCTCTCACGCCCCCACATGGAACGACCAGATTCTCTCTCCCCGCCGTCGCCACCAACTCTTCTCCGCAGAAACTCCGTCGCCACCTCAGTTCTTATCCCTACCAAACTTACTCTTCCTACCGAATCTTACCACACCTCGAGTCTCCCTCCCCGGCATATCAGCGGCACCACCACCGCCAACGGCTGCTGCAACAAAGACAACGACGTCGTTTCATTGGAGCTTGCTTCTTTCAAATCCTCCACCTTATCGTACACTTCTCTTAAAGATATTCTTCCTTCCACTGCTATAAACTCTCCTACCGCCTCCGCCGTCAACAATCTTACATGGGGCTCCGCTTATGAAATCTCTATCCGTAACCGTCTTGTCAAACAAGCTGCTTGGGCTTACCTTCAGCCTATGTCATCGTCGCCGGATTCCACCGGTCAACATTTCCTCCGCCGTATTTGGCTACGATTCTCTACTGACAATCCTATTAATGCTTGCGTCCGGTTCTTTACTCTTCGTTTAATCCCTAGTATTACCCAATTTTTTGATTGGATCATCCGTATAATTATTAGATAGCGTTTGTTTTTCTTGGAAATAATTCTCCTTTTCTCTTCTAAATAATAATTCAGTGCTTTGGTGTGGGTTAATATGTAAATGTAATACAAATAATAATAATAATTTAAAAACCGTAGCATGGGTTACGAACTATATATGAAAGAATGGAACAAATGCTTACTGTTTATGAAAAGGATTAACTTCCCAAATGAAGGATTTTTTTTCCTTTCAGGGTTTGGTTAGTTTTCTTTTTGTACAATTTGAATACTAGACATCTCTCTACTCAGTTTTGGATTGGTTTTGCTCGGCGTAGCCTAGTCCGTGCCTGTTGGTTCTTGTCATCGACGTCAGTTTTTGGATCCACCGTGTGTGAATATTCGGTGTGTTGGTCTAGATGGAGTTGACCAAGGGTGGACTTCGGTGACCCTGAAACTTGACGGCTGATTGTGCCAGCAGGCGGTGGTGGTGGTCTTGGTGGCCACTTGTTACTCTTGTGTTTGCTCATTGACGGTGGTGAATCGTCTAGTGATGAAGCTGATGGCGACCTGGGTTGTCGTCTCTCAGCCTTCTGCATTAAATTTGGTTAGTAGTCAGTATATATGTTCAATTTGCTATTTCCCTTCGCCCTGATTAATCCAAACTGTGTTTTTGTATATGGGATTTCGCTTCATTTGGGATGCCATAAATTTGCCTAGAATCATTTTAAATCTCATGTTTGAATATAAATTCCTAATCAGAGACAATTAAACACTTGGCATATATATTACCAGTTAAAAGATAACATCAAAAGCACAATGGTTGGGAGCAAACAAACCTGAAGCAAATGAAAATAAGAAAATCCAAAAAATTATTGCAAGAATCAGCTAATGTTTTCGTTTTCGTATTCTATTGTGTTTAGCCCTTGTCTGGGCTACATGAATTTGTTGCTTCCTTGCTGCTATATGGTTCCTTTATTTTTAAAACTTCCATTTGTCCCTTGTGTGTTCACTATTTGTAATGATCTCTATTCGTACTCTACTTTCTGACAAAACTCTGTTAGTTAATCGAAGGTGATCAAAAGTGTTGTTTATACCTTGGGACTTGGGCTTGAAAATTTTCCTGATTGACCAGCCAAGTACTCTAGAATCCGAAAAAATGTACTCTGCCCTAATTTTGTGCAGTTTTGCCAATAATAAAAGGCAAAATCCCAGGCTCTGGCTTTCAGTTGCATTAGCTTCCTGTCAATATCAGTTTCATGCTTTGAAACATATGGCCTCACCAGGTTTTCATAAATGTACCCTGATCCCTGCATCAAACCCACAATTTATAATCTCAATTTGAGGAATTCAGTCAATAAAAATAACAGTAATGATGATTCAATCATTTATACTAATCTGACCTACCTTCGTTTTGGGATACCACAAATAGATAAAGAATGCTAGCTTCATCTCACCGTACATTGGCAACCTTCATTGGGAAATAGCAACGTATAGTCTGTGCTAAGAATGGAAATCTCGGAAACATCTTATATATAATCATAGCAATGCAGGGCTGCTTACCATGAAATGAAAATATCAGCTACCCTCTCAACAGCGGTGAGAAGTGCTATAATTATCCTGCAAAAATTTCCAAACATATACCAATCAATTCTGGTTAGCAATTCCTTCATCCTTTTCTTCTCTTTAATCAAACCAATCATCGAGGCTAAACCTAACCTGACAATTTCAACACGAAAAGAGAACCTGGATTAGATAAACACAAAAGAAGGCATACCAGTATTGACACCAAAATCTAAGTTCTTCGATTTGAACTTTGTTCCTCTCTACAGATTTAAAGCATTCAAAAGCAGGGTATGCATACCCAAAAAGCAACCTGCCAACAAATTCATAATGAATTTTGAAGAAATGATGATGAATTATGTAAAAACCATAAGAAATAATGAAGTTGGCGATCATTGATCATATGACATACAGAAGAATTCTGGTGACGAGATCTCCTAACATCTTTAATCTCTATAATATCTATCCACCAAAGAAGTTCCCTGCAAAATACCGTGAAAGCTTCTTCTTGCATTCAATCAATACATCAATCAATCAAGAAAAGCAGCCATATTCATCCAAATGAAAAGGAGAGAAAAATAATGCAGAAGAAGTTTGACCTGTTACAAGACAAAGAAAAGAAGAAATGGCCAAAAATGAGAAAGAAACTTGCGTTTGAAGAAATCAAAATACGGCAAACCAACAACAAGGAAGAACATAATTATATGAAAGAACAAAACAACCGTTAAAATGATGAGGAAGAAAAGAACAGAAACAAAAAGGATTCTTGAGAAGAGAAATGGGGTTTAAACCTTTTGTTAATCGGAGAAGAAAGGATATCTGACTCTCATATTCTGCGAATGAACATTATATAATGTGAAAATAATAATAATTTCACAAAGTAAAAAATAGGATTTCGCAGAAACTTGAGGGGAGAGGGGAGGAGGAGGCAGAAAGAGAGAAGTCGTTGAATGTAAATTAACTAACTGCGGTTGTATCTTTAATTATATATATGTGTATATATAGGGATGATGTCAGGTTTTATTAGTTAAATTAATTAAAGAAGAGAGTGGATAATAATGATTATATTAATAGGAAAAAATAAATGGAGAAAGAGATTTCTTGGCAGGGACGCATCTCTTCATATTTTACACGCTAAAAATGGAGGACTGTTGCTTTTAACCTCTTTTCCTTGGGGGTAGTTTCGTCATTTCTCATCCTCATTTTCAATCATTTTGGAGTTAGTTATTTCTAATATATTTTTAATATTTCCTTTCATGTCAGCATGATCCGCATATATAATAGCTCTTACAGTATTAACTTGAATATACAAAATTAAAATATTTTTCATATTGATATTATTATGATAAAATAGATATTAAATTTATTAAATTTATTTTTTTACTATTGTTATAACATAAAATAAGGTTAAAAATATATGTATAATATTTTTTAAAGTTATCTTTAATTTTAGAAAACCTTATTTTTTATTTTTCTATTTAAAAATTTTATTTTCTAATTTTTAAAATTCATTTTCTGGAAAGAAAACGAAGTTCCTCAAAAATTTGTGGCAATTTAACAATTATTAATTGGGGAGAATTATTTTTCAATTATTGTTCATCTAAAACTTATCATTTTTACAAGGAAAAGGGCAAAAAGGAAAAAAACCAAAGCAATTTCTGTCAATTACCCATTAAAAAAAATCCCCCATTTACAAATAAAATAAATATCATAAATTTACCTTTGAATTATTTTTTGTTATAATAATAATACACTTAAAATAACAAAATGCAAGCTTTCATGATATTATTGTTTTGAACAATCCATTTTTTATTTACGTTTTATGTTTTATGAGATATAAATATGGTATTATTTGGAAAAAAGAAAAAGAAAAACAGCAAATTACCGTTTTGCACCCCATGACGTGGCTCTGAATTGACAGTGCGGATTCGTCGATTACCGTTTTGACAGTTGGTCTTCAAGGAGACGGAAAGAAAACCCATTTAATAAATAAAATATATATATATATATATATATGTGTATATAATAACTAATTAATTTTTTAATTTCATAACTATATTTATATTATATTGCTGCGATCCTTATTAATTTGAAAATAATCACTATCAATGATTTTACATGATGCATAAATTGTATTTTTAAAAAAATTAAATAATATAATATAGGTTAAATGTAAATAATGAGAAAGAGGGAGAGCACTCATTTAACTTATATAATTATTTACTTTATGAGCATGAGAGTACTATATATTATATTAGTTAAATACTTGATTATTTATATGAATAATTATTAGGATTATGAATAATTAAAATTACAATTATTTATGAAATTTACAGGGACAAATGTGGACATGGTTTTCGGACAGTTATGGAGCTGAAGAGGAAACTGCATCAAGACCGCCCATGAAACAATGACAACCTTTTATCATTTAGGACATGGCATTATCGATCCTACTTAAATCAGATTTCCCGAATACCTTGTAATACTTTTATCCTTTTTGTTGGAAAAGCTTCAGGAAAGAAAAACAGAGAGATCTCGAAGAACAATGGCAGCCAATGAAGATTCATTTCCAGCTGCAAACGTTGAGAAGGAATTAAATCCACAAAAAAGCCAGTATTTCGAAGTTGATTCTGTGTCTTCTGATATCGCTGCCTCCCAAGAAATCAACGTAATCTTTCTTTCTTTCTTTCTTTCTTTTCTGCCATGTTTATATCTCAAACATCATTTTTTAATTAATTTTCTTGCAGGAACGAGAAATTACTGTTAAACGGAATAAGGATAAAGCTAAAAGAGATGCAACGCAGACCCTTAAAACAACCGTTTTAGTTTCAGCGGTCATCGTTGCGGTGATCGGCGCAGGTTTTGCCGTTGCCAGGAAAATGAGAGAAAAATGAATTTTAAGTATATAATTAGATTTTTAATTTTCATGATTTTTTTATTATTATTTTTTAAAAATTATTGGGGAAGGCACGTAAGCACCCCATTTCCACAAATATTAGCGCTGTGGAAGTAATAAATGTATTGGGATGCTTCTTGCCAAAACTTGTCACTTTTAATGATCAATATCCAAATGCAATAAGTAATTGAATTTCTGTCCAAATTAGTCCAACCAACTTACTATCATTAAATACCGTATTTGGATATTCCCTCTATTTAATATATTAAGTTAAATTTTTTAGATCTAAAATCTATTTTATTTTGATTAGAAAAATCATAGATTTTTATGAAATCATATGTTATGACTCAAATACATAATTAATCTAAATTTTGATAGACATAGTCGATAATTAGATCTATTTTTGATACTAATGTATACTTGCCTATTAATTTATACCTATATTAATATAATAACTTCATTTCTTATAATTCATTTCAATTTTTTTAAAAGTTGTACGGCTAATTTCATTTTTATTTTATTTTTTATTAAAATTATTATTTTGAAATGATGGTTTAAAACATAAATTTTTTTGTATTATTTTTGAATTAAAAAGTTCTTGAGAGGTTTTTGACATTAAAAACATTTAAAATCATTTTTGATTAAAAGAATTTAAATTATAACATTTAAATATTTCATATATATATATATACAATTTGTTATCATTTAATCATGAAAATGAATTATTCTCTGTATCATATTAGTTGCAATTTCTTCATTTAAAACAATTTAAATTTTCATTTAAATGATGAATTTTTTGAAATTTATTCAATTTTATTATAAAAATAATATAATATATTTAATTTTGCTATAAAATTAAATTGATCAACATCTTAATTTAGTGCCAAATTTCATAACATAAATGATTTATCATTTTTCATTCAATAATAATCCCTTTTAAACTAAGAAAAAATGAAATTAATAATATTATAATTTAATGATATAAATACTCTTCATGAAGAGCAAGTCAGCTCATTCCAACTTCTGGTATAATATGGATTATTTAAAAAAATAGGAAAATATAATCATAAATAAGAAACGACAAGTCGTTCTTTCGTCAACGGGAAACAGTGCTACCCTTCTAATTACTGGCAGCAGCGTCTTCTCTCGATATACGAATTCATTGTTAAAAATGGAAATTACGCCAAACAAAACCCATTATTTCAAAGCTTTGTTTGATAATGGTTTTCAATACCCATTTTCTGCAAGCAAGGCCTCTTTCTTTCTCGCAGGTTTCTTCTTGCTGCAGGTACCAAACTGTCAAATTACACTTACTCCTGTTATGTTGTTTGATTCTTCTTTTCGTAAATTTTAATGCTTGTTTTGCTATTTACTTATCCTTTCCTTGTAGATTGTAGATCAAACTGTAAAAAGAGAGCAATGAATCTTGAAAATTCTTATTCTGCATCAAAAAGAACTGTTAATTTCCGAATCTGCAGTGTCTCTGGGTAATACACTAGCACTCTTACTGTTGGCTATGGCAATTATGTTTTATTATTTGTTTATTATCATTTTCTGTTCAGTTTCAAAACCGAATTGCTGGATATTTGCTCTGACGATCCTAAATTACATGTTCTCTTCATTCCAGGAAATCCAGGTCACCTCTTCAATTTTTCTTTTCCTTCGTTTAGGTGTTTGTTTGTATTGCTAATTTTTTGAGAAATAGAACTGATAATTGTTTTTTTTTTTTGAGGAAACAGGTGTTGTGTCATTTTATAAGGATTTCTTGGAATCTCTTTATAAATTCCTCGGAGGAAATGCATCTATTACAGGCAAATTCATTTTGTGCCTTTCCTTTTAATATTCAGTTTCCAGGTGTGATCTTTTACTGTAACTGATTGATGGCTTTTTTGGATGTGTAAACAGCTATTGGGCATATATCTCACACTAAAAAGGTAATTGCTTTTGCAAAACTTGAGTGCAAATATGGCTTTTGTTTGTTCTTACCAAAGTGAATTACCTTTCCTGTTCCTTCATTTTTCTTCTCAAGAATCAGAATAAATCATTTGTTTCATATGGAACAAGATAGCTTGTTTGGCTCCATTTTGCTGTGTGAATAGCTTATTGTGCAATGAAGTTTATTTACTTGAAATTTCTTTGTGTTAGAACTGGGAGCATGGCAAGTTGTTCTCCTTGCAACAACAGATTGATCACAAGGTCTCTTTCCACTACTATGTCTTTGTGTTTTGTTAATGAAATTGAGCAAGTTATGTACATCCCCTTGGTCCTTGTTCGGTACTATTGTTGTACCAATATGTAATAACCAAGTGAGAACCTGAAATTGTAATCGATAAAGATGAGAACCTGAAATTGCAATTGATAAAGATGAGAACTGTCATTTGAAGTGTTGTGAATTACGGCGAGTTGCATATATTGGTAGACTTTAAATTTTCAGCAATGTGATATCTTAAAATTCAGTTTCATCAAATTAACGTTGTTAACATATGGAATCACTATGCTTTTTAGCTTTTTGTTTTCCTCAAATAAGTATTTGCAGCAAGTTCTTCATGTTATAGTCTCCACTGAACTGGTCACCTCTTTGCAGGCGGATTTCATCAAACAGGAGCTGCAAAATACTGAAGTTCCTGTAGTCCTGGTCAGACCATTTTGCCTATGATTTATTTTTCAAATATGAGGTTAACCTGTTTGTATTGGTTTTTATATTAGGAAATTGGAAAGTAGCTAAAAAATTTTGAACTTGATGGAAACAGTAAATTGGGTGAAATGCTATTTAGTCCGTTACCATAATAAAAATATATAGGATAGTTATTGCTTCAGGCAAAATTTGATACCTTCTCCATTGCGGAAGAAGTACTAGACATTAAGAAATGTTGCTGGTTCTTTTTAATTGATTGGTTACTGAAAATTGAGTTCCAAATTTTAGGTATCACTTGCTATACATGATTGTGGTGTTTTCTTTGGTTATCCCTAGATTGACTATTTGGGTGGTTGATTTGCAATTTCTTTGTAAAGGTTGGGCATTCTATTGGTTCCTATATAGCTATTGAAACGTTGCGGAGGTCTCTCATGAAGGTGATGAATGTTTACAGTTTCAGTAATTGCCATCCCATCCATGTTATTTTTACTTGGAATAAATGCGTGTTGATATTTCCGTGTGGCTTTGCAGGTCAAATTCTGCGTTGGACTATATCCATTTTTAATGTTCAACCCGCTGTCAGAGAAGCAAGCTAGTATCCAGAAAGTAGCAGAGTAAAGCTCTATCGTTTGTTCTCCTCAAGCAATATCATCCCTCTCCAATTCCAAACCTTTTGCTCTGTGTTGTAAAATTGATAGCCACCCATATCCTTCTATTTACAACTTTTTCCGTCTATTCTGCCCTTTCGCTTCATGGTCTAAAGTATATATTTGTGAGTGTCAGGTCCTCGGTTTTATCTGCTTTGCTTAGTTTCATGATTGCGTCAGTCGGAGTGCTACCTAGATGTGCTTCCAAATTAATTGTGTCAAGCTCTATTGGGAAATCTTGGTCTAGGACGGCTGTTGAGGCTGCTTGTAGTCACTTGTTACAGGTATGGCCTTCGACATACTTGCATCCGTTGCCTGACAATATGAATTAAAAAAAGGTCGAACCATTTGATGTTGTTGCCTGGGATAATCTTTATCCTTCTCATTTAACATACATTTCGATGAACTCTATACCCGTTTCACATTCATACCCTTTTTACCGTAGTGTAACTACCTGTGCATGCCTAACCACGTATATTAAGCTCCTGTGTTTAAGGTTATTATATCTTTTTTATTGGCAGTACCACACCTTCCGGAATATGATATTCATGGCGCTGACAGAATTCAAAAAGGTATTCTTTAATATAGTGTTGTTTTACTTGGGCAGCCTCAACTTCTACTTAACGTAGTATGCTAAGAATGGATGGGTTATTTATCCTTCCCTTTCGGTTAGCTTTCTGAAAAACCAGACTGGGAATTCATGCGAGAAAATCAAAATAAAATGGCATTCTTGTTTGGGTTGGATGATCACTGGGGTCCTCTGGAGATGTTTGAAGAGGTAATTGATCCCTTCAGGATTATTTTTATCCTTGAAAAATCCGAATTATGAAACCCTAATATCGAAGATAACATTGTTCAACATTCGAGGCTTGTGTTATACTCATGAGCTTTTGTGATTCACAGATTGCAAAGCAAGCACCTGGAATTGCTTTATCAATCGAAAGGGAAGGGTGCATGCATAATTTCTGCTGCACCGAAGCTGGCTCCATATGGGTTGCTCAGCACGTCGCAAATTTGGTAAAGAACCAAGCTTTATGCTCTAGCCGGTAATGCAGACGCTTGGCGAAAAATGTCGGAACGCTAGCGATTGATTCTTCAATTACTGGGAAAATGGAGGCCCCATTCTTCAATTTTTATTTATTTATTATTTGTATATTTCCCAAGGAAATAAAGATTCTATATTCATTCCGACTCCTAATTCTATGGTTTTCTTATAAGACGACTTGATAATATAATTAATTATCTCCATGCGATTATTATAGGATTGATATGGGCATGAAAGAAAGAAAGAAGAGAGAAGGAACATTTTTGTCCATACGAAGTAGATTCATTCCACTAATAGAACAAAATTTCTTAAACAGAACAAAGTCAAAGCTGCCGATTGCCGAATCTCAAGATCACGTACCAGGAATTTTGCTTCTTGCTAGCTTTCTACCGTCCGTGAAACTGTGTGTTCATGGATCGCAAAATACATCTCATTAGTTACAAGCCTCACGTGGGAATTTCATATAAGCTTACATTATAGTTTAATCTTAAGAGTTTTTTGTAAAAAGACGGATTGTTATTAAAAATAAATATTTATTTAGCATTCCAACTATAATCTAGTAAGATTTGAGACCCAGATCTTCACCACCGCGAAAGAGAAACAGAAAAGGAAGATTACAAAACTTTGTTTCAAGTGTATAATACAAAGAAAGAATTTATGACGAAAAGGAATGTGAAATTTGTTGTGACATGCATACCAAAACAAGAGAGTCAAAAGTTGATATATTTACAAAGGCTGGACGCATACGTGGACAAATTCAAGACAAGCTTGTAATTTGCTGGAGGATCATGAATCAAATAGAGTCTGGTTGCAAGCAGCCATGCCTGTTCTTACAAGGACCCTATATTTTTGTTGATAAGTGCAAAGCTAATACTTTCACCAAATTTATTATTATGATTCCCTTCCTTCATATCTAATATCAAACCCTTGAATAAGATGTAAAAGTATATGAATATGATCGAACTAACAGCTTTCGGATCATATAAAGTTGTCTGAAAATTTCACTTCATAGATAAATAGCAATTCTTGGATCAAAGGAACTGTTATTTCTTCAGTCACATCTTATCCCCATTTTATCCAAATAGTGTATTATATAAATAAAATATAATTCACTGTACTTTATTTCTACCTCAATCCCAACATGCATTTATTCAACATTAATTCACTAATGACACTCTCAGACCCAGAAATCCAGGTTCCCAACCGGAAAAATAGTATTCAAGATGAACGGCCGAAATCATCTTGTCGTATCCATAATATGACAGATTAGTGACAGTATCATGAATGGACCCTCACTATATAACTTAAGAAAAGGATTTATTTATATGACCCCCCTCTCCATTCCCACCATCGCCATTAAACTCTCAACTCTTTCTTTCTTCGACAACTATGTCACCCACTAACAAGAGGAGGCTCCTCCTTAACACTGTTTCAGTCAACTTAGGCTGTAACAGTTGCAAGAAACCAAATCTTTCTAACATCTTTAACCCTAAACCAAAACCCAAAACCACCACTTATCACAACCATCACCTTTACTATTCATCTTCTACTTCTTCAAGAACCACCCCCACGACCACCTCATTATCTCCGGCGACCGACACACCACCTCACAAGTCCTCAAAAACTGCGGTGCGAGGGTTGGGTAGAGTTGGAGGGGAAAGTGTAGCCGTAGAGAAAGATTCAGACGACCCGTATCTTGATTTTCGACATTCAATGCTACAGATGATATTAGAGAAAGAGATATACTCTAAAGATGATTTAAAAGAGCTTCTAAACTGTTTTTTGCAGCTTAATTCTCCTTACCATCATGGGATAATCGTGAGAGCTTTCACCGAGATCTGGAACGGTGTTTTCTCAGTGAAAACGTCGTCGTTGAACGCAGCAAATACATCCACTAGCTATGGTTCACCTTCGTTGTTGCAGTCGGAGCACCACCAGAAGCTGCATTATTACTATGGATGATAATGGTAGCCATGTCACGTGACTTCTAAGTTTTTGGGGTTGCACGTGAAAGTCTCATGTTATGTTATGTTATATTATATTTATTTATTATTTTTCTTTTTTTAGCATTTTCCTGTAGTTGTAAGGAGGGTAGTCTGTAATGGTAAAATCCTAATGCAATGTAGACCTTTCTTCTCACTGCAGGGTCTTCGTCCTCTTCTGTAATTAACTGACACCTCAAATATTAATTAATCGCATTATTCCAATTCAAACCCCTCATTATCTGATATTAATCACTTATTTTCTTCCTAAACAATAATAATAAAGAAGAAATGGGCATGGTAGAGTGAGGTCGAGTGCAGAGCGGGGGTGAGTGGAGTCGGTCAAAATCACAAGCCAGGTTAGAGAAAAGAGAAGAGAGAGGATTTTGCTGGTGGTGGGAAAAGATATGCGTATTGCAGTGCTTTGGGATTTGAAATATATTTTTTATTTAATTAAATTAATTAATTAATTTCTTTGGGAAAGGGCGCTTCACTTCGAACGATGGCGACGGACAGTTGGATTAATCCCCCTTTATTTAATTTTTGCATAAATAATAAATACATAAGTAAATATTACTAAAATTAAAATGGAGAATAACAATTTTAGATAAATAAAGACAAAAAAGAATAAGTGAAGCAAATTATCTGGGATTGAAGTCATTTTATTTTCCTTGAGAACATAAACATGGAATTTGTCTTTTTTTTTAATAAAAAAATTACCATATATTCATGGTATTTTGAGTTGGAAGTAACTTCAACTGAACTGATCATGGTAAACACACAAAATATAGATTAAAAAGGGTGAAAATAAGATGTAATTTCCATCTTTGGCATGGTCTTAGAGAATGTACAAAATGATGTTACAACTGCATATTTTATTAAAATTATAATATTAATTTGAACTAAGAATTTAATTTTGTTGGAGAAATAGAATTTGATAAATGAACGAGTGTGACTTAAATGTGGTGTGGTTCGAAGGGTAGGTCAAATCTGAGGGACCAACCAAAGGAATCCTGATCTTAATTGTAAGTGAGTGGAAGACACCATGGCCCTTTCCAAGTGACTTCTTCATCCTCATCTCTCTCCTTTCCTCCATTAAATAAAATGGCATTTTTGTTTATATAAATTATGTAATATTATTCTGATTAATCCACCACCTTTTTTCTTTCTTTTATCAAAAAGAAAAGTGGCACCAACAACCCAATAAAAGTTGGATGTCCCAAGTTATATGCTTCATAAATCCCTGGTAGGATAAAGAGAAGTAAGAGTGTGTGTGTGTGTGTTTTTGTACAGGCAAGTTTTGCTTTTCTTTTCTTTTTTTTTTTTTTTTTTTTGATGAAGAAGATGTTATTTTGGGTTGCAATAAAGATGTGTTGTCCTTTCTAATGATTGAATGACTTCATTAATCCTTTAATTTAATCATACATAGATGTTGATTATCCATCCTTGTCAAATCTGTTATTTATTGTCCATCTTTCACTTTAATACCTGACCACACCTTACTATTTATTATTGTTGTTCATTTTATTATAATCAATATATCATACCTGCCATTCATGAGGGTGAAAATATGATTATTCATCATAATATGAGAGAAATTTTAAGAGATTATAAAATTTTGTGATGAATTATTCAATATTGTACAAATAATTTGAAAGATTTAATTAATACATATTATTTATATCAATAAAATGTATGTTGATTTCATAATAACTCTAAAATTAAATATGTTTAACTTAAAGTGATTATAAAATGAATGATTTTTAAATCGTTGTATAATATTATACTTTGAATTACATACATACATATATATATATATATATATATATATATATATTATTATATGGATATGTATATGTATTCCATCAAATCAATAATGTAAAATGAATGCATGTGCATGTAGGGTGATATTTTCATATCCCACATCTTTGCTACTATGCACACAGCATCATCTTTCTGCGAGAACTTCAAACTAAAATCAGAAAAATCAAAGCTAATCTAAGCTAAGGCTATACAGAAGAGCTTTAAAATGTGGCCCATGACATGTTGGTTTAATGAGCATAACTCAATTGCATGCACTGGCCATGGTTGACCAGTTCAATAAAAAAAAAAAAAAAAGGAAAAAGAAAAACTGGGTGGGATTCTTCTGATCCATTTTCTCAGTTAGATTTCACTCAGAAAACTGAAAGACAATAGCATGTGGCAAAACAGAGAATTAACATATGATATGGTTCTTGTTACTTCTTGTCACATTCCATCAAAATCACCAAACCCATCACTTGCTTTATAAAGATTAGACAAAGATTAAAGGCTGCAAATTCCAAAACCCCAAAAAAAAAAAGAAACTTTTATTAATTTTCTAAACTAGAAAATTCCAAACCATGGAAAGGATTTTTTTCAATTTATTTTATAGATGATATTTATACGAGATGATGTGTTGAAAAAAAAAAAAGCGATCATATTTTTCTACTTGTTTTGAGAAATTTGGAGTAACAAATCATATGTGTATTCTAAGGACAGGGTACCCCATAACTTTAGAACTTGTCCCTAAAAGGGAAGGAACGCCCACAAAATTTATGTTCCTACTGTTATCTCATTTGTTTTCCTTTTGAAGTTCAGTATTGGCAGGTACCAACTGGAATCCATTTCTTAAGGGACATATAACCAATCTAATGAACTTGAAAGAGTTGTTAAAGAGAAGTACTCTGATAAGAGTGTGACAAATGGCGGTCATTATCATTTTCAAAATGGTCAATTTTGTCACTTGAAATTGCATTAAGCCTTCAAAATGACTCCAAATTAAGATATTATTGACAAAAATAACTATTCACCTATCTCCCCAATATCCTTCAAGTTTCCTTTATGGGTTTTTTTTTAAATCCAAAATTCTCAGATTTTTTAAAACTTTTTTTTAAATAATAGATTTGTCAAATTTAATGTGAAAAAATTTTACTTTAAATTTATTTAAGATTTACTTGAAGTAAATATTTATTATTTTTAAAAATATTCATAAAAATTCAAAATTGTTATTTTTTATAAAATTTTTGAAAATATATAATATTATTGTAACCTATAAAGTAAAATCCATTGTAATTATCCTTATTTGATTATAAATAGAAATAATATAAAAAATAAGGAAAGTTGTCTTAACTCTTAAGATAATTTAATTTGGTTTTATCCTCAACTATTGTAATTAAAGAAAAGTTTGATATGATTTGCAATTCGGTCCACCATTAGAGAATAATTCAATTTTCAAGTGTTAAATATTAATTTTTATTAAAAAATAAAGGAAACTAAGAAAGGTTGGGTGGGTCTTAGTTTGTGCTTTGAGGGAATGGTTTGGCCCATAATTCTTTTACTAATTTTTGCTTTACTTTCTCAATGTCATGTCATGGAGTGGGCTCTCAACTCCATAAATTGCAATATTTAACTCCAACTCCAACTACAACCCATCAAATTTATGCCCTGAAATTTTGTTCATCATTGCATTTTTAACCTTGAACCATACCCAACAATGGCAGTTAAAAGTTAAAAAAAAAAAAAAGGAAAACAAGAAGAAGAAAGGGGTTTAAAGCAATTATTGGGGAGATAGGTGAAGAGTAAATGAGAAAAAGGACTGAAGTTTAATCATTATTTTGCTTTTTCTTCACAAATCTCATGGCAATGTGATGAGTGTTGTTCACAGTCACAAGTCACTTTCTCCCTAATTGCAAACTTTCCCACCAACACCTTTTTATTTAATTACCTGAAATCAAAGCATACCAAGTAACTCATTTACTACACCTCTCCTATCTTTTTCATCATAACATCTTTGCCTTGTTCTTGGGAATGCTTTCTTTTTCTTTCTTCTTTTAAACTATAAATTCATTATCACCAAAATATTAATATGATCATTTTTAATTTTAATTGATTTATATAATTTAAAAATAAATTCCTTTATATCACATTTATTATGAGTTAACTCATTTTATGGATAAATATCGAGTTAAACTTATTAATCCATCTATTTGAAAAATTATATCCAATAAAATAAATCAATATTAATTCTAATATTATCTCAAAAGGCATAAACAAGGTATATTAAAAAATTAAAACTATAACAATTTCAGTCCAATTAAAGGAAACAAGTCTATATATATATATATATGCAAGACAAAAAAAAAGATAAAGTTTACATTTGTGCCAAATTCAATATGGAACGAGTTTTGCTAAAAAAACATGAGACAATGATATAAAAAATAAATAAAAAAGGTCACTTTAATTATTTTTTTAAAAAATAATCAACAGGAAGAAATACATATAACATGAAAAATGGCCTTAGCTTGAAAATGACTGCTCTTTTTCCCTACAATCTTATACTTAGTTAGTTTTGGTGAATCAAATGTGAGATCAATAGATAAAGAGGACAAAAGTGAACACTCATGAATGAAATTGTTATGTCCCAAAGTTAGGATGGGGGTACCCTTCTTCCCCATTTGTCCCTTCAAAGGGATGCCCTAATTTCCCCATTTCCAACATCATGTCCCTTAACTTTTGCTTTAACTATGTATCTCAAAATGCTCATAACATTTTAGAGGGTGAAAAGGAAATGTTATTTGATTCTTGTGGCCGTTCAATCTAACAATCTTGACAAGTTTGTGTTCATTGATGATATTATTATATATTCTAAAAACTTTCTTTTAAAATGATATAATATTTATAATTATTGGGTAGTTATTTTTAACAAAGAACTAGAATGAGAGTTTTCTTTGTAAAATGTTTGATTTTAAATCATTAAGTACAATTATTCAAATTGAATGAAATATATGTAAATGTACTTTTAAAATGATTTAATTATCTGTGTTCTCTTTATAGTGATTCTTGAAAGTTTTTTTTTTCATATTTAATCAATTGTAGATTTCACAAGATATGATTAACAAAAACCCGTTATTAGGCTTGATAATATAATCTTAATTTATCCTCAAGGCTCTTTAAGTTGGTTTATGTACATGAAGTTTGATATAATTAACATTCAAAATTCATATCACACAAAATAATTATAAAACATAAAAGATAAAGATCAAGTTCTCTAGATTTAAAATTTTCTATTCATTTTCAAACTTAAATTTTATTTGATTAATTTTCTTAAATTAATCGAAAATTTGGCATTCCCTCGACATGGCAACCAAACATTTATCAACAACAAATTTCTTAAAACTGTTCATGTTGTAAACTTGGGCTTAAGCCCATTGGGCCAAGTTCGTTCTGTTATAGTATGGTGATATTGGGGAAAATATGCTCCATGGTCTTGTGGTAATAAGGAATTGACTTTCCCTTGAAGGTAAGGTATTACAAAAGGAAACTTATCATGAATTTTGAACCGAGGATTCTATTGGTGACCCATTCCAAATAAGCTGGCCCCGTTTGATTAGCCTTTAAGAAAGATGGGGTGCCTTCTTCTTTCTGCATAGATGTTCGAATGGTTAATGAGCATGTCATGAATATATCTCTGTTAGTTCAAATCCAACAATTCACAAATTCATCATAAAATATTATTAAATACATACAATAATAATAATAATTGATGATTAAACTTCTTTTCATACAGAGAGATGAATATTCAAATCTAAAATCTTCAAAAACCATTCACATATAACATGTCCCAATTATGGATGGTTCAGAAAATTGACTGCTGCCGTAAAAGATGATAAAATGATTTTTAAAATAACTTAAAATGGTAGGTAGAGCCAAGCATATAGGGAAACTGACGATGATTACAGGGCTGGAAATGGAGGAGAGAGGTTGGCGAAAGGTGCGGTTAAGATACTTGCAGTAATAAACAAGAAACCCCCCCCCCCCCAGGGGGCATTTCCCCTTTCTTCACTCATCATCTTTCGCCATTCCAACTTCTTTACGGCTTTAGCAGCTTCCATGTCCCATTCATACTTGCATAAGATCATTTGTCACTTTCTCCAACACTTTGACTTATCTCTTCTCTCATTTTCTCAACCAACAATCAATATATCATTAACTCAGTTTGATGTTTTTAGAAATAAAGTTGTTTGTATGGTTTCCTTTATTCGCTCAAGTTTTCCACTAATTATTATAGTTTTTACTATCTAAATATCTAAATCTTAACTCTTAAAAAATCTATTTATTAAATATATAAATATAATTCAAATCATAATTTAGTATCGTTTCGAAATATTTAAAAATATCGTTACAATATTCGATAATATAATGAATAGTTATTGTTGGGATTTATATGTTAAACTATTCCAAAATACTTTATATCTCACATTCCTTTTCTATAAATTTTTTAACAGTTAAACTCATAAAAAATTTAAGAAGGGGTAAAGTTTTACATTAAATTTTAAATTATTTTAAAATTTTTTTCATATGGTTTATTTTTTTTTTTCCATCAATCCATAATCTTCATATCTATAATCCAATCTTTTGCTTTAGTTTTCCTATAAATAAAAGACATGGTTTCATTGATAAACACATTTGCTTTACCTCATTCTTTTTCTATTGTTTGCTTGCTAGTTCAACTTAGTTCAAATAACTATTCATTGTTCTTACTTCCTACCAAATAACCGAGTATAATAATTTGTTTAATCATGGAAGGATGATCATTCAACAAATATCATTTAAGAATAGTAATATTGTCATGATTTGAGTTTACTATTTTCATGCTACATTATTATTTTGAAACTATCATCTTAATAGTTACTTGAAAGAATTTTTAGGATGAATTTCAACAAGATGTTGATGTTTAAGTTTTCGATTACGTATCTATTTTTGAATGTGAAATGCCTTTTCATAGCAGTTGAAAAAATATTGAAATTTAACCATATTAATTTAATCGATCAATATATTAAAATTGTTTCAAATTGATAAAGATTATATTAGTTATTATTATTTAAAATAAATTAATTAATAAAAACACTTGAATCTGAAGATGACTTTCATAGATATGGTACTTGATGAGTGACATTTATGAACGGTCCAATTTAGGGTTTAAATAGAAAAAAACAACAACATGAATATTAATGATAGTGTATCTACCAGAAGTGATTTATTCACCAAGCCTTTAATGAGAGACTTCAATGACACTTATTATTCAAAAAATAATTACCAAAAGTAATTTCTTTTATCTCATTCAATATCACTTTTGTCCAATTATTAAAAAAATAATAATTGAAAAAATATTTGATATTATAGAAAATTATTAGAAATTGATTGTAAATTTTCCTCATTAATTATTTTGACTTGTTATTAAGATGGATATGATACTTTCATATATAAAATGGATAATTATTTTGAGGTAAAGAAAATTAAAATAGATAATTAAAAATGTGACAGGATTAGTAAATATAATTAATTAATTCATTTAATTGTTTATTGTTCTTACATAGTTACATGCGAAGGACAATTAATGCAAAGATAGGTAAGAGATTGAGATGAAATGGACAGACACCAACTTCAACGTTAATGTTTCATCGATCACATATTCTTGTGGTGTATTAATTTTCTTGGAAGATTAATAATTAATTTCGCTAATTAATGGGTCATTGTCTCACTAATTACCAAGCCCATATGAGGTTTCTCTGTTCCAGAAAGGGTTTTTCTTTCGGCTAATTCCAAGGTTTTGACAAGCAAGAGCCTGCAGAGTAAACGGCTATATGGAGGGGTTGGTTTCTTTGTCTGGACCAGAAATTTACAACATCTAAACAAAATCCCTCTTTTTATCTTTTCTTTTTCCCTTGAAATTTTGATTATTTTTAATATTAATTTCATAAGACCTCTGGGGGTGATAATGATTAGCATACAAAAGAATCATGTTTTATCTAATTTTTACAATGTAATTCATATTTATTTATAGAAAAAAATTAATTTAAATAATCTTTTGCAATTTTGATGTTAATTAAATCAAATCTCGTACTGCTTTAAGAGAAGCTTCATCAAAATTTATTATAATTTTTTAGATATTTATCATAAAATTTATAAACACTATCTAATAATATATATTATAAATATTTATGACATTTAACTATAATATGATCAATTTATCTTTATTATAAAATAATTAATATAAACTTTTTTTGATAATTTTTGAATACTATTAATAAGACGAATTTATTATATTGATTGTTAAGAAAAAGAATAGAGAAGGATGATAAATTGTGAAATGAGAGATATTTATTTAGTTTTGGGAGGTTAAATTGATAATATATAAGAAAAACATTTGCTTAGAAAAATACAAAAATTAAAGGAGCTTCATTTTTCTTGAGATTTGCCATTCTTCTTGTAATTTTTATTGTTTCGAAATTTCGGAGAGGAAAACATGGCAACAAAGTTTGGACCCTTTATCACATTACCAAGTCAGACAAACCCATTTATATATATATATATATATATATATATATATATATATATATATATATATATATATATAGACAGTGACTAATGTTATACATAAAAGAGTGTCAATAAAAAAAAACACAATGACGTTTGTAATTTATTAAATT
>CANYBF012045486.1:0-13441 GCA_948192965.1 Dalechampia spathulata
GAAACGTCCTAAGATGGGCCTGAATTGGCCCAGAACGGCCCGAAATGGTCCCGAATCAATCCCGAAGTTAATCCCAGTTATTTGTGAAGGCCGTGTGGTGATGGGGAGTCCCGTTTTTCTAGTCGAATCTAGGTGGTCCAAATTTAGGATGCGACACATACATCCTACATGATACACTACATGCATACACGCATACGCATGCTAACCCACTTTGTTGTAGCCATGACATCGAACATTTCCTAGCATAGGTCACGCATACATTCTACGTGTCACATCACATGCATCATACACAACCGCATATGCATACTCATGCATCCATGCTAACCTTTTTTTGCCATGTATAGAACCATGTCAGACTCTCAGAACGCCAAGGATGTCGCGTCCTCATCTGGCCCTGCTGCCTTAACACTGGATGAGGCCACACTTGCTTTAGTTCAGAAGTTCATCGACCAGTCTGTGGCCAAAATTTTGAATGACGACTTCAAGACTCTCCTGCAATAGCAGATCCAGGAGGCTCTTAGTCCTTCTAAATTCATCACCCCACCAGCTCCAATCAAGGAAAAGAGGAAGAGTGTCAACCTGTATGATATTGAGACTGATGACGATGTCTTGCTCCATATGCATGATGTTCGAAAAATTGAGACCACTGTCTTGGAGTAGAAGATTGAACAGCTGTAGACCATCATGAAGACCAAGGGTATGGGAACTGACCTGGATTTTGATGAGTTCTCTATCCATACAATCAAAGGGCTGCCTACCAAATTCAAGCTCGATGATGTTCCCAAGTACAATGGAGTTGGGGACCTGAAGAACCATCTGAAGACCTACACCATGCTGATGAGTACCACTGACTTATCAGATGATTAGATTGTTTGGCTCTTCTTCATATCACTGGAGAGACCAGCGCTAGCCTGGTATCACAGTCTGAATAAGGCAACCATGGCTGAGTGGAAGCCTTTTTGTACTGCATTCTATAAATAGTACAGGTTTAAGGTCCGATTTGATGTAACCTTAATGGACCTGGAAATGGTTAAGCAAAAAGCCAATGAGTCCTTTATGGATTATTTTAGTCACTGGATGGACAAAGCTACATTGGTCTGATAGAAGCCTTCTGAATCTGACATGATCAACAAGCTTATCATGGGGTCGTTGCCACTTTATCAGGATAAGCTGAGGTATCAGATGTTCCACACTTTTGAGGACATCTACTCAGTGGGATAACGTATCGAGCAGACTGAGGGTAAGAAAAAGGAGCTTTCCTTCCTAAAACCCAAAATCGCAACCTACACACCAACACAACCAAAGCCTCACTACACTAATGCCCTGCAAATACCAAAACCACATTACATTAATGCTGTTCAAACACTAAACCCCATACTCCGGAACGCTACACCATCCCAGAAATTCTCAGATCTTAGAATGCCACTTTCCAAGGTTCTTGGTCGTCTCCTTAAAGCCAAACTTATCAAGCCCTTAGAACCAAACTTCAAAACACCACCTCCAGCCACAGTAGACACCAAAACCTATAGCCACTACCACCAACACCATGGCCATAATACTGACGACTGTCATTCCGTCCAACTTGTCATCTAAAATCTCATTAACTCTGGTGAGATCGAGGACCCTGAGAAATCCAAACCGTCTACTAAGATAAACTCGTTGCCAAACTACCATAAGGCCAATTGCACCTACATGATCCAATCAAGATTGCCAGAATCGCTGATCCTAAGCTCATTATCTCCTCTAAGCATGAAGGGGAATGCACAGTCACCTACTATCACCTTCCACCCCAGTGGTGGATTTGACATTGGTGCCATTGACATATGGTACGAGAGCTCTAAGGATGAGTCTGTAGCTACTCAGAAATCCCCTAAACCTGAAGCATCGGACGCATAGGCTTCAGATAAATGTAGGTCGATCGAGACTCCCAAGGTAGCCAGACCAGCACCAAAGCCATCCAAGTAGTATAAAGGGTTAGGTGCCAACAAGATGTCCTCTCGGGTTTGCAACATGACCCGCAGTGGCAAGGTATTCACTCCTCCTGACCTCGAGAACAAACCTAAAGCTCCCAAGAAGCCAACTGAGGCTAGGCTCGCTAGGGATCAAGCTGGTCCAAGCAATGTTCCAATTTCACTGTCAGCTAATCAGGTTGCTCAGCCTGATAATGTTATGGTCAAACAGCTAAAGAAGACTCAAGCAAACATCAGCATCTGGGACCTGGTGATGTCCTCCCAACAGCATCGATGGGCCATCATCGAGGCACTTTCAAGCATGAGGAGCTCTCCCTCTGCTTCTACTTTCAACATGAAGAGCTAGCTGGTAAACCAGGAGCTACCATCTAGCATGATTACCTTCTCAGATGCGGATCTACCGGTCAAGGGAATCTGCCATAACAGAGCACTGTTCATCAGGGTTAACATTATGAACTTCACCACCCCTTATGTCATGGTGGATGATGGTTCTGGCATCAATGTCTGCCCATTCAAAGTGCTTCCCAAGCTTGGGATTCAGCTTTCAGAACTCAAACCTTGTAAGACCATTATCAGGGTCTACGACGAGTCCAAACAGGAGGTTACTGGTACTTTCACTACCATTGTCACTGTCGGACCAATAGAGTCAGTGGTAGAGTTTACAGCTCTAGACATTCCGGTGTCATTTGCGATGTTCTGGGGATGACCATGGTTCAATCCGCTAGGTGGTGTGCCATCCACCCTGCACCAGAAAATCAAGTTCCCACACAATGAGGGTATGGTGACTATTACTGCTGATGACGAGGTTGCTCTCACCTGCATCAGAGAAGATGTCCCTCTTATGACTAGTTTCCAGATCGCTGCTATCGGAGAACCAGAATCCTACTTATACCAATCGAGTCCTGCTATGGAGAGGATGATGCAACTGATGGACTATGTACCTGGCATGGGTTTAGGCCTGTATCAGCAAGGCTCGGTTGAATTTGACATTCCTACAGCCATGTGGGAAGAGAGGTACTATATTGGGTTTGATCCCTACACCTCAGATAAACCAGAGGAGTGCAAGATGGTTCTCTTCATCCAAGGAGAGACTTAGCATGATCATGCTCCCGAGTTGCCCAACTCAGAGGACTTTTATAAGCAATAGTTTACCATCTTTGGTGATGTCTGTGATCTGTCAGCACTAACAATAGCTGGGAAGACTACCAATACTTTTGCCATCAGCCCTGATGAAAACTTTCTAGATCTTTGGTGATGTCACTGATCTCACCACCGGCCGCTTGGAGTCGAAGCCTGTTACAGTCGCTGCACTGGGGTCTAAGCTGCAGAACTTGGATATTGAAGACCTGCTGCTGCCAAAAGTCTATGAGGACATCACCACACTGGTGGAGAGTACCTTTGAAGAGCTTGTACATGAGGACGCTGATGTCCCTATTTCTGTACTTTTTAATGATGATGTAATCCCATCTAAATATGAAGCAATAAAGAGCAACGTTGCTTATTTTTATGATGTGTATTCTGATGGCATTGTGCATGAACATGAGCATTACATGAGCATTGTTGACATTAATGCATCTTGCATTGAAAATGTTAACATTAACACAGATGACAAGCCATGTCTTCTCCAGATCGCATCAGACCTGACCTCTGAAGAGAGAATAGAAATAATCAGCGCACTGAAAATGCACATAAAAGCCTTTGCTCTAGGCTATGAAGACATACCGGGTGTCGACAGATCCATCACAGAATATAGAATTCCTTCCAAGCCAGAGTTCAAGCCAGTCAAATAGAAGCTATGGTGCCTCCAACCAGAGTGGGCATAGAAGGTCAAGGAAAATGTCCAGAAATAGTTGGATGCCAAATTACTTAAGGTGGTTGACTATCCAGAATGGTTGGCCAATGTGGTACGAGTTCCCAAGAAAGATGGCAGGGTCAGAGTCTGCATAGACTATAGAGATCTGAATAAAGCATGTCCAAAGGATGACTTTCCTTTACCTCACATCGACATACTAGTCGATACCGCAACCGCTAGTGTTATGTATTCCTTTGCTGATGGATTTTCTAGATACAATCAGATCCTAATGGTAGTTACAGATAAGGTGAAGACAGCTTTCATCACAGAATGGGGAACCTACTGCTACAAGATCATGCCCTTTGGCTTGAAGAATACAGGTTCTACCTACCAGCGGGCTGCAATAACACTATTGCATGATTTGATCCACAAGGCAGTCAAAGTCTATGTGGATGACATGATGGTGAAGTCTCCCACCAGAGAAGAACATCCAGTTGCTCTAGAGAGATTTCTCACACGTGTTGAGAAATATGAACTCAGGCTGAACCTAAAGAAATGCACATTCGGGGTGACATCTGGCAAGCTATTAGGTCACATTGTCAGTCAGAGGGGTATCAAGGTAGATCCTGATAAAGCAAAGTCAATCATTGAGATGCCTATTCCTAGAACTGAGACAGAAGTTAGGGGATTCCTGGGACAGCTCCAGTACATCAGCTGATTCATTGCCAAGCTCACAACCATGTGTGAGCCCATCTTCAAGCTCTTGAGGAAGAACCAACCTATGGTTTGGGATGAAAACTTACAATTCACTTTTAAGAGGGTAAAGCATTATCTCTCCAACCCGTCAATTTTGCAACCACCTCGGTCAGGACAACCATTGCTACTCTATCTAGCCTTAGAAGAGGAGTCAGTGGGTGCTATGATAGCTCAAGAGAATGACGTCGGAGTCAAGCATGTTGTCTACTACTTGAGTAAGAAGCTTTTGCCAACCGAATGCAAGTAGAACACTATTAAGAAGCTATGCATGGCTATGGTCTAGGTTACCAAGAAACTCAGGCATTACTTCCAGTCGTACCAAATAGAGGCAATCTCCAAGGTTGACCATATGAAGTACTTGTATGCATCTCCTTTGCTAGTAGGAAAACTCTCCAGGTGGCGGATCCTGTTGTCAGAGTTTGATGTGTAGTACGTCACTACCAAGGTAATCAAAGGCAGAGCAATTGCCGAGTTCTTAGCATCCATGTCGATGGATGACTCTGAGACTTTTGAACTGGACTTCCCAGATGAGCACTTGGGGGTGGTTGATGTCCAGAAATGGCAGTTGCACTTTGATAGCACAGTCAATAGAAGGGGTGCAGGTATAGGAGTTATGCTAAGCACTCTTGAAGGTGAACTAATAATGCTTTCAAAGTGGTTGAGCTTCTCAGTCACCAATAATATGGCTGAATATGAAGCATGTCTCTTCGGGCTAGAAGCATTACTGATGATTGATGCCCAAGATGTGTAGATATTTGGTGATTTGATGCTCATCATTCACCAATCCACAACTGAGTGGGAAGTCAAAGAGGAAAGGCTCAAGCCTTACGCTGAATACATGAAGCTCATGGTCCGCAATTTCAGCTCCTGCCAATTTATACACATGCCACGTGAAGAAAATTAGATGGCCGATGCCTTGGCCATACTGGCTTCAGTCTGTGAGCAACCACAGAGTCAAACTTGACCTGTATTCATCGAGTAGTCGAGAATTCCTTGCTATTTTGGAGAGCATGTTATGGTGCTAGACCAACAAGATGAGATCCCAATGGTATGCTGATATCATGAACTTTCTGAAGATTGGTACTTATCCAGAGGAAGCCAACAGAACTGATAAGCTAGCTCTACATAGGCTAGCAGCCAATTTCACCTGGCATCAAGGTGTCCTCTACAGAAGAACAGCAGATGGTTTACAACTTTGATGCATATCGGGGAAAGACATTGAATCAGTCATGGAAACGGTACACATTGGTGTATGTAGGCCCCACATGAATGGGTTTGCACTTTACAGGAAGATCCTATGCCAAGGATACTTTTGGCTCACTATGGAAACAGACTGTATAGAGTTTGTACAGAGATACCATGAATGCCAGATTCATTGAGATTTGAGTCATCTACCACTAGTCGAATTGCAAAATTTGACAACGCCTTGGCCATTCTCAACTTGGGGAATTGACATCATGGGTGAGATTCATCTTAATGCATCTAATGGACATCGGTACATACTAGTAGCCATTGATTACTTCTCTAAGTTGGTAGAAGCTAAATCCTATGGCAAACTGGGGGCAAGACAGGTTGCCAAGTTTATAGAGAAGAATCTTATATGCCGATATAGGATGCCGCATCACTTAGTGTCAGATAACGGAGTAGAGTTCCAGGCCCAAGTTGTAGACTTGCTGAAAAAATATGGGATTGAGCACCATCAATCCTCTCCTTACCGCCCTCAAGCTAATGGGGCGGTCGAAGTGACTAACAAGACAATCAAGCACATCTTAGCTAAAACGATACAGACCTATAGAGATTGGCATGAGCAGCTGCCATTCACCTTATGGGGTTACAGAACCACTATAAGGAGTCCCATGGGTGCTACTCCCTACTCTCTGGTTTACGGGACAGAAGTCGTATTGCCAATTGAAGTGGAGCTGAAATCACTTTGGGTCATTCTGGAATCTCAGTTTCCAGAAGCTGAATGGAAAAGGGCCAGGTATGAGCAGCTGGTCACTATTGATGAGAAACAGCTAAAGTCTCTCTATCACCTACAGCTTTACAAGAAGCGCATGGCAAGAACATTCAATAGAAAAGGTTAAACCTGTAGCCATAAAGGAAGGTGATCTGGTTTTGAAGCAAGTTAGACTAGATATTCATGATCCTCGCGGAAAGTTCAGGCCCAACTGGGAAGGCCCATTCCTAGTTAAGAAAATCCTCTCCAAAGGCACTGTTTGCATCTCAGATTTGGAGGGTAACGAGTTCTCAAAACCTATCAACCTTGACCAGCTGAAGAAATATTTTGTCTAGAGCAAAGGGCAAAAGAAAAATAGCAAAATAAAAATGAAAAGCCTAGTGAGCTGAAAACCTACATAGGCGGTTCACATAAAAGTTAAGGGAAGATGAAAAAAACATTCGCTTAATGAGTTGAAAATCCGCTTGGATAACTCATGCAACACTTAAAGCTCTTAAAAGCAAAAGGAGAGCATTAAAATAATTGATCAAAAAATCTCGCACGAGACTGGTCAATAACAGAGGTTGAGTTTGATGCGCATCTGAAACTTTTACGTTGGTTTTAACATTTTCATGTAAATGTTTTAATCTCATTAATGCAAATGGGACACGTGTTCATAAACTTAGCCTTAAGTAATACTAGTTACAAACACAAAGCATTATCATCCTTTATATATATTATTACTTAACAATATTTTATAGTACAGGATTCAAGCTTGGCGTAACACCCACAGCTTATACTCATCATCAGTGGTAGGTCCAGCTCCGGGAATCTCCACCAACGCTATTCGGCAATGAGGCCAGGTCCTCTCCACATGCTCCACGAAGCGAGGCACCAGCCTTCCTCCTTCAAATTTTATCAGTCGAGGTATGGTATATTACTAGCCAAACTGACGATAGACCCTAGCAAAACTATAGTGCATGCAACGCCTGAATCCCGGCAGTGGGATACAATCTATGTAAGTCATTACAGTCACATGCTATATGCGCCACCAGGGGCAGCTCCACCTGATCTGGCTCTCACGTCAGATCCCCATCCACACAATCCAACCCTGGAAGTGCATCGTCTTTGCATCACTGAAAGCATAGCCTTGATGCATATGGCTATGAGGTGCGTACCTCTCAAAATCACCTACTGGCAGCACCAGGATTCCAAGCTTCTCTTGAAGCCAAATCTGTGATAAAATAAAATAAAAATAAAAGCTCGCTGAGTTGAAAACCTTGCAAAAGGCTGCTCAGGAAAAAGTAAGAGTGACCCACTGAGCTGAAAACCCAAGGGGGCAGTTCAGGCAAAAATTAGGGTCTTGAAGCAAAATAAAAAAAAAACTAATGAGCCGAAAACCTTGCAAAAGGTGACTCATGCAAAAGTTAGGGTAAAAATGTAACTTTTCTAAGTTGAAAACCTATAAAGGCAGCTTAGAATTCTCACCTGTAAAAGAAGTAGACTGCCACTGAAGCACTCAGACTGTCCATGCTTCACTTTGTCCAGACCAAGGATTGTCTCTGCAATGATCATGGGAAAAGGGTTCTGACCCTCCATAATCTGGTCTACCACAGGCCCGATCAGCAAATCTCCATGACCGGAGGGATCGACAAATAGGAACTGTGCCAACAGTCCAAATCCAGCCACCCTCAGCCATGATGAGTCTTCTACAAATTTTTGACTGCATAGCTAGAAAAGGGCAACAAGATCTACAGAGCTGTCTGTAGTCAAAAGAGATCCCGCCTCCAGCAGACTAACGTCAAAAGCCCTGATCAGATATGAGAACGCATCTCCAACAAGCACTAGCACTAACAGCATCGTCGTCATGCTATACATAACCTCGAGGATGGCAGCCGGATCCCAGAACTGCATAGCAGCGTGCATAAAGGCATGATTGATTGAGACTTGCTGGAAGGTTCTCAAATATTAGAGTCTGATCTCGCCTAGTCGACTCCACTCATTATTTCCCCAACGGCGGGAAAGAGCGCAGAAGGCAGACAATGATTGCTAAGTCATTGTATATCTAATTTCTGCAAAGAAAAGTAGATGAGTTATGTTTTACCAATAAACCAAAGCATATTGTGTATTTATAAGCAGCAAACAACATTGGATTCCACTAATAAATCCAAAAGTTACACAATTCAAGCTTTTGATTGTTCACACAGTTGGTACGCAATAGCCCTGACGTACTAGACATGCAATTGCCAGTCTGTAACACATTATTCTACTCTAATACAGAGTTACAGAATTTTGACATAATACATATGAGAGTCTGACATCGCATCATCTTTATGCATCATCCTCACCATAATCATCATCTTCAGGACTCGGACTGTCGGGAACCTCAATGTTGTAGCGCTCCAGACATGCTGTCAGTCGAGCAATTTCTCACCCCATCTGCTCTGTCATCTGGATGTAGCGGTCGCATTCTTCCCGCTCCACTTGCCTGCTGGACTGCAAACACAAGCACATAGGCATATAAGTCATGCATCCATGCATACTCATGCATTTGCATTTTATGACAGGTACTTACCTGGGCATCCAATATCTTAAATGCATGATAATGGCGCAGTTCCATCAGCAATCTTGAAGCGTCTACCATAGCATCTCAACTCACCTGGAAGATCAAAACATATGTCAAAACACTGAAATCAAAGGCACATCAAAATACACATACTCACGTGAGTCATGTTTGGGGGATCAAACTCAATCTCACTCCTTGCTGGCATTGGGAAGGAAGTCTCATAAGGATGCCCAGTCGCGTCATAAGTAAAGATCAGAGGGTTCTGTGGCCACATCAGCTCACCCTCTACAAAGTCTACAGGATGTCCATACCCTGGAGGCACCTCCGGAGTGGCTAAAATTGTCACCGGTGGCACTACACGTACCCTAGAATCACGGGACCTCTTTGAAGCACTGCCATCCCGAGAGCTCCCAATTCCCGATGAGCAATAATGTCCACCTTGACTGCCATGGGAAGTGGATCTCCCTCTGGTCCCACTAAATCAATCACGTTGGATTCTACATATGGAGAGCTCCACAGGCCTCAATAACCTCAACTGAATGAAGGAGGGGTAATCCACTGGCGAGTCTAACAGGCGCTCCAGCCCAGGAACGCTAGTTAATCCAGCAAGCACTTCTGGATTTGTGTCAATACAAGACGCCCATAACATTACACGTGGGGGTGCAGCAGGCTCCACCCGGCTCTGTGGTCCTAAATGCCAGTTCACAACGCGCTCACTTAAATAGAAGAGTATACTCTCAAGACCCTCTAACAACATGTGCTACTCATCCTTACGCATCGAACTTGTCACATACTCCGGCCTCGGATGCATATTACTCCAAGGAAAGGGATGCACCTATTCCAATAATAAGAGAAATCAGACACCTGCACAGGTATTTCTCAAACCAATTCAATACAGTTTAATGATAATTAAATTGTTTCTTCTTACCTGGTCCTAGGTCAAATTATTGAGGTACTCCTTCAACTCATCCATTGTATAGTCGAGCCTTCACCTTGGTACACACCATGCCCGCATACGAGGGAAACCAAATGGTACCCTATGTGGAATTTTGGGTTCTGGCAGCAACCCGAACTCATATGCCATGATCTACAAGGTCAATATGCATAGTCAGTAAGACATGAACAGATACTATAGTAACAGAATTAATAAGAATTTTGCTTACCTCTACGACTTGCCAGCACCCGATGAAGCGGTCCCTACAGTGCCTACTACAAAAATCAAGCCCCTGCATCAGGTGGGCCAAGCCAGCGCTGCCCCAATAATATCACCCTATGGACTCCAAGTCACGGAGGGCCCATAACACTGACATGTGAACGCTGTTCCGGCTATCATTGAACAGTGTACACCCCAGCACATACAGCAGAAAGCTACAGGTATACTGATCTACAGAGATTGTTCGACCAAGCCTCTCTGCCAACACTGCCTCTCGGAGACAGTCATAAGAAATACTGTGCCCTCCTCGCACATTGGGTGACACCCCTAGGAGGTCAAAGATTGCACCATACAACCAGCGAGGCAATGTTAGCCTAGCATCAAACTGAACAGGCAGCCCTGTGCATTCCAACCCGGTGATTCCAGCAAATATCCTCGGGGTAATCACGACCTCGCCTACCGGCAAGTGGAAGGTATGTATGGAATCCATCCACTGCTCGATCATGGCAGTAATGATAAGCATGTTGCATCTCTTCTCTACACCAGTGAAGCAGGTGATATACAGACAAAAACAGCTTTGGTCCACTCTCACACGGATCTCCATTTTAAGAATTACCACTGTCCACTCCCTCTATAAAATACAGAATTTAGGTTAGACTTCAGATTGAATTACAGAGTGCACAGAATAATTTCAGAGCTACAGAGCTCCTCCTCCTAGCCCTAAATACGCTTATTCATGCCTATGAAACCCTAGAACACATAAATCTCTAAAAAATGACTGAAAAATGGGCAGTTTATCCCATTTTTCTATGCTATGTGCGCTGCACATAGCACTATGTTTGCCACACATGGCATACATATGGCGTACATAGTGCTATATGCGCCACATATAGCACAAACCCACTCAAAAAACTCCAATTTTTGCCAAAAAACCTAGACAAACATGAGCCTACCTAAGCCTAGCATAAAATTCTATCCTAACACAAGCCTAAACGCATCAAAAATAGCATAAAACTCAATTTTTGGAAAAACCATAAAAATTAAAAAACCGAGCCGAGTCGTAGAAAACTCACCTTCTCGGGGGGAGCTCGGGACCGATGTGAGTCTATGGAAAAAGTCTCTGCAATTGCATCACCAAAATGGGCTCCAAAATAAACATCACGAGTCGTGAGCTCGGTTAGAGCGTAACTCGGGACAGATTCAGGATCCCGGGGGGTCGGTTGCATCCTAATTTTGGCCATTTCTGTAAAAACATAAAGTTTCCAGTTTAGGGTTTCAGAGGAAATCAAGTTTTCAAAGGGAAACAAAGTGATTTTTAAGTTGGAGGCCCGGAAATATAAAATTTCCAAGCTATGTGTGCCATACATAGGGGAACGTGCACCACACATTGTAATTTTTGCTAACATGCACCTGGAACTGTGCACTCCTGCTAATGTGCGCTTGGGTCCCACAAAGATGCACATGAAGAATTAGGCCTCTGGCAAAAATTTAAAAATTTTTCAAGGTTGTTTCCTCCACCAAGCTCAATTTTCACGACCCGCAGCATGTGAAAAATTTAGAAAATCAATCAGAATGCAGCAGACTGATACTCAAAAATTCAGGTATTTTTCCTGGACCATTTCAATACCAATTTCACTGATAAATTGTTTTCCTATGTCTGGCAAAGACAGGAAATTGATCCAGCAGACGATAAAAAATAGTCAAGCCTTTGACTTCTAGTCAAGCCGTTGACTAGATGGTGTTGTATTCCGGAAGAGGGTCCTAAATGCAGACTTCGGAGACAAACAACACTTATATGATGGCGCAAGAATAAGATCTGATGGTTGATCACCCAGACCCAATAGAAGGTCACCTTTGGTTCTGCTGTAGAACCTCCCGATCCGGCAGAGATCACCAAGTCAAGCCCTTGACTGCTAAACCCTAATGTATAGGTATCTGAATGCAGATTTCAGATGAATTACTTGTAAGGAAGCCATCGGTAATTCAGTGACCACCAGTCAACCCTGATCGGAGAGTAATGAAGCTGGGGTACTTATACTGGTCAAAACTGTCGACCAGAAATGTCAGAGACCTAACAGAGGTTCCTAAAAGCCATTTTGGAGATATCTGACATTTATATGATGGCACGAGAATAGACCCAGTAGATGGTCATCCAGGTTCCGCAGTTGACCACACGATCCAGCAGTGATCACAGAGCCAAGCCTTTGGTTCCTAAACCCTAGCACATAGGCATCTGAACGCTAACTTCAGATGATTTACTCGCGGTGTTACCATCAGTCCCATTGGGGGCATTGATCAGCCTTGGTCATTTAACCCGAGCACCGGGCTCCCATTGGCAGAATTGGGATTATCAGGTCAGCGTTGATCTTCCAGCCCGAGCACCGGGCTCCCAGTGGCAGAATTGGGATCCAAGCCTCAACACGAGCACCCCTGTGAGTCCGGTATGCTTCCTACTCCCTATAAAAAGTCATGTTATGATCAGATCGTATTTTGACGACTTACGCACATGTCACCTCAAAACGATCATGATCAGGGGGCAAACTGTTGACCCTGACTTTTCACCATCATGCGATTTCGAACTTCTGTTGATTCAGCTCAGTTTTAGTCCCCGTATCGACCTCGATTAAGCACATAGGCCTCTGTAGGCTTCCCTTGGGTATTCTGGTGTACAAAATACATCAGAGCTGGTAGGGCCCACCATGGCACTTGGCGGGACCCGCCACTCTCATTTTCTCTATTCTGAGTATTTTGTATATGCAAAACACCCTTCATAGTTTTCTACGCGTGGCAAACCACTTGAAATGCAAAATATTGCATTTTTGACCCTGGGCACTATTCATCATGAATAGTACATAGGTAGGCCCACCAAACAATAGCGAGGCCCGCTGCCCCTGGTAACCTACTCTATGTATTCTATACTTACATAATACATTTTTCCAGTTGTCTTGGGCAAGGCACGGTGCTTGGCATCGTAAATGCCATCTTTTGAGCCCACTGCGCTGTGGGACCCACCTAGGACATTAGTGGGACCCGCAGCTTCTACTAGCATATTCTGTATATTATGTACTTATAGAATGCATTTCATGCCTGCCTATGCATGGTAGGATGCACAGAATGCAAAATATTGCATTTCGAACCTAGGTCACTATTCACTATGAATAGTATACAGGCAGGGCCCGCTTTCCTTAATTAGCCTATTCTATGTATTCTGTACTTACAGAATACATTTTGCTACTATCTTACGCAAGGCACACCCCGTAGCATCCCG
>CANYBF012045634.1:0-15176 GCA_948192965.1 Dalechampia spathulata
CATGGACTTCAATATATAGTTTAATACTCCAAGTAAAACAAGTTCATTCAAAACATTGTACTATATAATGAATAATGCCTTTATTAATGAAAAATGTATAGTACAAATACACATGATGCTCTAAGCATACACTAACACATGGCATATGCATGACATGTGAGATGGATGACATGGCATATGCATGATATCTGAGATGATGCAAGATATGACATGTAGCATGGATGGCATACCATATGCATGGCATGTGAAATGAATGACATATCATATGCATGATATGTGAGATGACATATAACATGACATATGCATGGCAGGTAAGGTGAATGACATATCATATGCATGGCATGTGAAGATGATGTATGACATATCATGTGCATGACATGTGGAATGATGTATGGTATGACATATGTATGACATGGCATAGTGAATGACATTCCATATGCATGATATGTTAAGTGAATGACATATCATATGCATGATATGATATAACAATATGTGTGTATAATGGCATGGCATATGCATGACCTGGTATAGTGATACATATGTGAATTGGTATTCAACATGGTATATGGTATGACATACGACGTGTCATGGTATATAGGATAGCGTGGAAATTTATGCGTATTGCATTACATATAAGCGTATTTGGATTGTATTGGCGTACAAGATAATATATATTATGGCATGGTATAAAATTGTGTAATGTGTCATATGACATGGCATATGATATGATGACATATATTTAGCAAATATAAATCCATCCACAAATAAAAATACCCAAAGCATAGTGAAAGGGATCGAGGAGAATGAGGGATACACGTGGGATTTAATGCTAAATCCTAAAATGGGGAATAATGCTATTCTATTACAAAGGATCTTTGTCAGTACAGAAATCTAAGACATTTAGTAATGTCTCAACCTCCTCGGGAAATTTCCACCTTGGGTAGCACGAGTAAGAATGCAAATAAACAAGGAAGATCGTTAATAGTAAACAAAATTTATGACTTGATCAACTAATTATATGCCATATAAAAGCATAAATCAAGAGCCAAAGTCTGATGGATGTAAGATGGCATGACATGGTGATGCGGCATGTGACATGATGATGTGGCATGTGGCATGATGACATGGCATAATAGCATATGACATGTGGCATGGCATGTGACATGATGACATGGCATAGTGGCATATGACATGTGGTGTGGCATGTAACATGATGACATGGCATAATGGCGTATGATATGTGGCATGACATGTGACATGATGACATGGCATAATGGCGTATGACATGTGGCATGGCATATTAGCATATAACGTGGCATGATGGCATAATATTCATGAGTTACTATTCATTAACTTTAGGGTAGTAAGGAGAAGATTGATGGTGCTCAATTTCATATTTTTCCAGCAAGTTAGCAACTTGACCCTGAAATTGTACTCCATTATCTGACACCAAGTGATGCGATATCCCATATCGGCATATAAGATTCTTCTCTATGAACTTGGCAACTTGCTTTACCCCTAGTTTGCTGTAGGATTCTGCCTCCACCTATTTAGAGAAGTAGTCTATGGCTACCAGTATGTACCGATGTTCGTTGGATGCGTTTGGATGAATCTCACCCATGATGTCAATTCCCCAAAGCTAAGAATGGCTAAGGTGTTATCAAATTATGCAATTTGACTAGTGGTAAGTGACTCAGGTCTCCATGAATATGGCATTCATGGCATCTCCATACAAACTGTATGCAGTCTATCTCCATAGTGAGCCAAAAATATCCTTAGTGTAGGATTTTCCTGTAAAGTGTGAATCCATTCATATAAGGCCCACATACACCAGCATGTACCGTTTCCATGACTGACTTAATGTCCTTCCTCGATATGTATCAAAGTTATAGACCATCTACCGTTCTTCTGTAGACAACACCCTGATGCCAGGTGAAGTTGGCTACTAGCCTGCATAGAGCTAACTTATCAGTTATGTTAGCTTCTTCTGAAAAAGTATAAATCCTTAGAAAATTCATGATATTAGCGTACCATGGGGTCTCATCTAGTTGGTCTAGCACCATAACCCATTCTCCCTCATAGCAAGGAATCCTCGACTGCTCTACGATTTTGACCAGTGAAAATCCTAATTCTGTCACTGGGAGCCCGACATTCAGGCTATTTAATCAGGGCTGACTGGTGGTCACTGCAAGATCGATGGCTTTCTTGCAAGTTAATCATCTGAAGTTGTCATTCAGATGCCTATGGCTAGGGATTAAGAATCAAAGGCTTGATTTTGTGATCTTTGCTGGATCGGCTGGTTCAGCTGCGGAACCAGAGGTGATAATTTACTGGGTCAGGGTGATCAACCATCAGATCTATTCTCGCACCATCAAATAAGTGTTGACTATCCCTAAAGTTTGCATTTGAGACCCTCTGTCGGAAATCAACACTGTTTGGTCAACGGCTTGACCAGAAGTCAAAGGTTTGACTAGTTTTGATCGTCTGCTAGATCAATTTACTATCTTTACTAAACATGAAAAAGAAATTCATTAGTGAAATTGTTATTTAAATAGTCTAGGAAAAATACTTGAATTTTTGGGTATCAGTCTGCTGCATTCTGATTGATTTTCTGGATTTTTCAGATACTGCGGGTCGTAAAAATTGGGCTCGGTGGAGCAAATAACTACAAAAATTCTGAAATTTTTACCAGAGGCCTCACTTTTCATGTGAATTTTGATAGGGGTGGTGCACATTAGTAGAGTACCCCAGTGGTAGGTGCATGTTAGCAAAAATTACTACATGCAGAGCACGTTCTCCTATAGGCTGCGCATCTACAATGAGTACCTATTATAAATGCGAATGCATGGAAATGCATGGATGCATGACTTATATGCCTACATATTTATGTTTGCAGATGAGCAAACAGTTGGAGTGAGAGGAGCGTGATCGCTACACTCAGATGATAGAGGAGATGGGCCGAAAGATTGCATGACTGACGATGCATCTGGAGTGCTATAATATCAAGGTTTCGGATAGCCCCAGCCTTGATGAAGACCACTCTTACGAAGATGATGCGTAGAAAAGATATGATGTCAAATTACCATATGCATGATGTCAGAACTCTGTAGTTTCTGTATTAGAATAAGATAACGTGTTACAGTCTGGCAATGCATGCCTAGTACACTAGGGTTGTTGCGTACCAATTGTGAAAATAGACAAAAGCTTACTCTGTAACTTTTGGATTTATTAATGGAATCCAAAGACCTTTTTGCTACTATATATATCCCATGTTTTATGCTTCACTACTAAAACATAATTCACTTACTTTTCTGTGCAGAAAATAAATATATAATAACTCAGCAATCATTGTCTGCTTTTCGCACTCTTTCCCACCGTTAGGGTAATGACGAGTGGAGTCGATTAGGCGAGATCAAACTCCAGTACCTGAGAACCTTTCAGCAAGTCATGATAAAAAATGCTTTCCTACATGCTGATATTCAATTCTGGGATCCGGTCGTTCATGTGTTCTGGTTCAGACATGTGGAGCTGTGTCCGATGTATGAGGAGTTTGCTGCTATCCTTAGAGTCACTTGCAAGATGTTGGCGATTTGATGATGCATGCATCAATAGGAGAACTAGAATTGTATCTGATGAGTGCCTTCAATATCGATCTGACCACTACGAGGTCCCTCTTAGCTATAGAGGATTTTATGGATATCATTACTCTTTTCCAGCTGTGTGTCCAGAAGTCAGTAGATACCCCTTCATGGCTGAGGGTAGCTGGGTTTGGATTATTGGCACAATTCCTATTCTTCAATCCATCAGATCATAGAGATTTATTGATTGGGCCTGTGATAGACCAAATGATGCAGGGTCGGACCCCTTTTCCTATGATCATAGCAGAGACAATCATCGGGCTGCACAGAGTGAAGAAGGGACTATCTAAGTGCTTCAGTGGTAGCTTGCTTCTTCAACAGGTGAGAATTCTAAGCTGCCTTTATAGGTTTTCAACTTAGAAAAGTATGTTTTTGCCCTAATTTTTGCATGAGTCACCTTTTGCAAGGTTTTCGGCTCATCGGGCTACTAATTTTGCTTAAGACCTTAACTTTTGCCTGAACTGCCCCCTTGGGTTTTCAACTCAGTGGGTTGCTCTTATTTTTGCCTGAGCAGCCTTTTGTAAGGTGTTCAACTCAATGAGCTTTTATTTTTATTTTGTTTTGTAACAGATATGGCTTCAAGAGAAGCTTGGGATCCTGGCATCGCCAGCATGGGACCCACAAAGATACCTCCCTCATAGCCACATGCAAAGAGGTTATGCCTTCAGCGAGGCAAAGATAATGACATTCTAAGGTTGGATTGAGTGGATGGGGACCCGACCTGCGAGTGAGATCAGGTGGAGCTGTCCCTAGTGGCACATACAACATGCGATTATGATGACATATATTAATTGTATCATACTACTGGGATTCAGGCGTTGCACGCACTATAGTCCTGCTAGGATTTATCAATAATATGGTCATCGGCAGACTATACCTCGGCTGACAGATTTTGAGGGAGGAAGGTTGGTGCCCCATTTCTTAGAGCACATAGAGAGGACCTGGGTCGTCGCCAGATAGTGCTGGTGGAGATTCCTGGAGCTGGATCTGCCACTTATGATGAGTATAAGCTATGGGTGCTGCGCCAAGCTTGAGTCTTATACTACGAGAGATTATTAGGCAATAATATGTACTAAAAGATGGTAATGCTTTATGTTTGAGATTTGTATTACTTATGGCTAAGTTTATGAACATGTGTTTCATTTGCATTAATGAGATTAAAACATTTACATAAAAAATGCTAAAATCAACACAGAATTTCCAGATGTGCATCAGACTTAACCCCTGTTATTGACCAGGCTCACGTGAGATTTTTTGATCAATTATTTTAACGTTATCCTTTTGCTTTTAAGAGCTCTAAATTTTGCATGAGTTGTCCCTGCAGATTTTCAACTCATCGAGTGAATGTTTTTCATTTTGCCTTAACTTTTGCGCGAACTGCCTATGCAGGTTTTCGGTTCACCAGGCTTTTCCTTTTTATTTTGATTTTCTTTTGCCCTTTGCTCTAGACAAAATACTTCTTCAGTTGATCAAGGTTGACAGGTTCTGAGAATTTGTTACCCTTCAAGTCTAAAATGTGGACAACACCTTTGGAGAGGATCTTCTTAACTAGGAATGGGCCTTTCCAGTTAGGCCTAAACTTTCCACAAGGGTCGTGGATAGCAAGTTTGACTTGCTTTAGAACTAAATTACCTTCTTGTATGGCTACAGGTTTGACCTTTCTGTTGAATGTGTTTGCCATGTGCTTTTTTGTAAAGCTGTAGGTGATAAAGAGCCTACAGTCGCTTCTCATCAATAGTGACCAGTTGTTCATACCTGGCCCTTTTCCACTCAGCTTCTGGCAACTAAACTTCCAGTATGGTACAAAATGATTTTAGCTCTGCTTTGATTGGCAATATGGTTTCTGTCCCGTAAACCAGAGAGTATGGGGTAGCACCCATAGGACTCCTTACAATGGTTCTGTAACCCTATAAAGCAAATGGCAGCTGGTCATGCCAATCATTGTAAGTCTGTATGGTTTTGGCCAAGATCTGCTTGATCATCTTGTTAGCCACTTTGACTGCCTCATTAACTTGAGGGCGGTAAGGAGAAGATTGATGGTGCTCCATTTCATATTTTTCCAGTAAGTCAGCAACTTGACTCTGGAATTGTACTCCATTATCTGACACCAAGTGATGCAGTATCCCGTATCGGCATATAAGATTCTTCTCTATGAACTTGGCAACTTGCTTTGCCCCCAGTTTGCTGTAGGATTCTGCCTCCACCTATTTAGAGAAGTAGTCTATGGCTACCAGTATGTACCGATGTCCGTTAGATGTGTTTGGATGAATCTCACCCATGATGTCAATTCCCCAAGCTGAGAATGGTTAAGGTGTTGTCAAATTATGCAATTTGATTGGTGGTAGGTGACTCAGGTCTCCATGAATATGGCATTCATGGCATCTCCATACAAATTGTATATAGTTTGTCTCCATAGTGAGCTAAAAATATCCTTAGCGTAGGATCTTCCTGTAAAGTATGAATCCATTCATGTAGGGCCTGCATACACTAACGTGTACCATTTCCATGACTTACTCAATGTCCTTCCCCGATATGCATCAAAGTTGTAGACCATCTGCCATTTTTCTGTAGAGAACACCCTAATGCCAGGTGAAGTTGGCTGCTAGCCTACATAGAGCTAGCTTATCAATTATGTTAGCTTCTTTTGAATAAGTATCAATCCTCAAAAAATTCATGATATCAGCGTACCATGGGGTCTCATCTGGTTAGTCTAGCGCCATAACCCATTCTCCCTCATAGCAAGGAATCCTCAAATACAAGTTGAACTTGACTCTACGGTCACTCACAGACTGAAGCTAGTATGGCAAAAGCATCAGCCATCTGATTCTCCTCATGTGGCATGTGAATGAATTGACATGAGCTAAAATTGCAAATCATGAGCTTCATGTATGTAGTATAAGGCTTGAGCCTTTCCTCTTTGACTTCATGTATGTAGCATAAGGATTGGTGAATGACCAACATCGAATCACCAAATATCTGTACATCCTGGGCACCTATCATTAGCAACACTTCTAGCCTGAAGAGACATGCTTCATACTCAGCCATATTATTGGTGACTAAAAAGCTCAGCCACTCTGAGAGCATAATTAGTTCACCTTCAAGAGTGATTAGCATAAGTCCTATACCTACACATCTTCTGTTGACTGTGCTGTTAAAGTGCCACTGCTATTTCTGGACATCAACTACCCCCAAGTGCTCGTCTGGGAAGTCCAGTTCAAAGGTCTTAGATTCATCCATCGGCCTGGATGATAAGAATTTAGCAATCGCTCTGCCTTTGATCACCTTAGTTGTGATGTATTTCATATCAAACTCTGATAACAGGATCAGCCACTTGGAGAGTTTTCCCACTAGCGAAGAAGCAGCATACGAGTACTTCACAGGATCAACCTTGGAGATTGCCTAAACTTGGTACAACTGGAAGTAGTGTCTGAGTTTCTTGGTAACCCAGACCATAGCCATGCATAGTTTTTCAATAGTGCTATATTTGCATTCAGTTGGCAGTAGCTTCTTACTCAAGTAGTAAACAGCATGCTCGACTTTGGTATCATTCTCCTGAGCCATTATAGTGCTTACTGACTCCTCTTCTAAGGCTAGATAGAGTAGTAATGGTTTTTTGAGCTGAGGTGGTTGCAAAATTGATAGATTAGAGAGATAATGCTTCACCCTCTTAAATGCAAATTGGCAGTTCTCATCCCAAACCATAGGCTGGTTCTTTCTCAAAAGCTTGAAGATGGGCTCACACATGGTAGTGAGCTTGGTGATGAACCTACTGATGTACTGGAGCTGTCCCAGAAATCCCCTAACTTCTGTCCTAATTCTGGGAATAGGCATCTCAATGATCGACTTTCCTTTATTAGGATCCACTTCGATACCCCTCTGACTGACAATATGGCCCAACAGCTTACCAGACGTCACCCCAAAAGTCCATTTCTTCGAGTTTAGTCTGAGTCCATATTTCTCAATGCGTGTGAGAAACCTGTCAAGGGAAACTAAGTGGTATTCTCTGGTGGAAGATTTCACCATCATGTCATCCACATAGACTTCAACCTCCTTGTGGATCAAATCATGCAACAAGGTTGTTGCAGCTCATTGGTAGGTAGCGCCTGTGTTCTTTAAGCCAAAGGGCATGACCTTGTAACAGTAGGTCTCCCATTATGTGATGAAGCTATTTTCACCTTATCTATAACCGCCATCAGGATTTGGTTATACCCCGAGAATCCATCAGCAAAGGACTACATAGCGCTAGTGGCTGCACTATAGACTAGCACGTCAATATGAGGCAAAGGAAAGTCATCCTTTAGACATGCTTTGTTTAGATCCCTATAGTCTATGCAGACTCTAACCCTGTCATCTTTCTTAGGAACTAGAACTACATTGGCCAACCATTCTGGATAGTCAACCACCTCAAGGAATTCGGCATCCAACTGCTTCTGGACATCTTCCTTGACTTTCTATGCCCACTTTGGTTGGAGGCACCGTAGCTTCTACTTAACTGACTTGAACCCTAGCTTGGTAGGAATTCTGTGTTCTGCAATGGATCTATCGACACCCGGCATGTCTTCATAGCCTAGAGCAAAGGCTTTTATATGCTTTTTCAATGTGCTGATTATTTTTGTTCTCTCTTCAGAGGTCAAGTCTGATGCAATCTAAAGTAGACATGGCTTGTCATCTGTGTTAATGTTAACATTTTCAATGCATTATGCGTTAATGTTAAAAATGCTCATGTAATGCTCATGTTCATGCATAATGCAATTAGAATACATATTGTAAATATAAGCAAAGTTACTCTTTATTACATTGTACTTATTTGGAATTACATCATCATTGAAAAGTAAAGAAATTAAGACATCAGTGTCCTTATACAATAGCTCCTCAAAGGTGCTATCCACCAGTGTGGCTATGTCCTCGTAGACCTTTGGCAGTGGCAGGTCTTCCATATCCAAGTTCTATAGCTTGGCTCCCAGTGCAGTGATTGTAGTGAGTTCCAGCTCTAGGCGGTCGATGGTGAGATTAGCAACATCACCAAAGATATGAAAATCTTCATCAAGGTTAATGGCGAAAGAAGCAACAGTCTTTCCAGCTACTGTCAGGCAACTCGAGAGCATGGTCATGTTGTGTCTCTCCCTTGATTGAAAGGACCATCTTGCACTCTTCTGATTTATCTGAAGTGTAGGGATCAAACCCAATGCAGTACCTCTCTTCCCACATGGCTGTAGGAATGTCAAACTCTACTGGGCTTTACTTGTATCGACCTAAACCTTTACCAGGTGTAAAGTTCATCATCCGCATCATTCTCTCCATGGTGGGGCTCGGTTGGTATGAGTATGGCTTTGGATGTCCGATGGCGGCAATCTCAAAACTAGTCATGAGAGGGAAATCTTCCCTGATACAAGGTGCAGGGTTCAGGAACTTGATCTTCAGGTGAAGGGTGGATGGCATACCTCCTAGGGGATTAAACCACAGTCAGCCCAAGAGCAACGTAAATGATATCAGAATGTCCAGGACTATGAACTCTACCACTAATTTGATCGGCCCGACAGTGACAGTGGCAGTGAAGGTGCAAGTAACCTCCTGTTTGGACTCATTATATGCCCTTATGATAGTCTTACAAGGCTTTAAGTCTGAAAGCTGAACCCTTAGCTTGGGTAACACCTTGAGTGGATAGACATTAATGCTAGAACTATCATCCACCATGACATAAGGAGTGGAGAAGTTCATAATGTTCACCTTAATGAAGAGTGCTCTACTGTGGCGGATTCCTTTGGCCGGTAAATCTATGTCAGAGAAAGTAATCATATTGGACGGTACTTCCTGGTTTACCAGCTGACTCTTCATGCTGAAGGTAGAAGTAGAGGGAGAGATTCTCATGCTTGAGAGTGCCTTGACGACGGCCCATCAATGCTGTTGGAAGGATAGCACCAAGTCCCAGATGCTGATATTAGCTTGCATATTCTTTAGCTACTTGATGACAACATTATCAGGCTGAATAACCTAATCAGCTGGTTGTGGAGCTGGAACATTTCTTGGGCTAGCCTCATCCCTAGTGGACCTAGCCTCGATTGGCTTTTTAAAGGCTTCTGGCTTCTTCCCAAGGTTGGGAGGAGTGAACACCTTACCACTTCGAGTCATGTTGCAGACTCGAGAGGACATCTTGTTGGCACCTAACCCTTTCTGCTGTTTGGGCAATTTTGGTGCTGGTTTGGCTACTTTAGGGGTCTCGGCCGACTTACCTTTGTTAGAAGCCTGTGCTTCTGATGATTCTGGCTTGGAGGAATTCTTTGCAGACTCATCCTCAAAGCTATCGTACCATATGTCAATGGCACCAATGTCAAATCCACCACCAGGGTGAAAGCTAATAGTGGGTTACTGGGCAACCTCCTCATGGCTGAGGGGAGAAAAGGAGTTCAAAACTACGGATTTTGGCAACCCTGATTGGAGCATGTAGGTACGGTTAGCTTTATGGTAGTTTGGTAGTGGGTTTATTTGGTTGATGGCTTAGATTTCTTAGGGTCCTTGATCTCACTAGAGTTGATGAGGTTTTGAATGATAAGTTTGAGGGAGCAACAGTCATCAATGTTATGGCCATGATGCTGGTGATAGTGGCAATAAGTTTTGGTGTCCACCGAGGCTGGGGGTGGTGTTTTGAAGTTGGGCTCAAGGGGTTTAATGAGCTTGGCTTTGAGAAGATGCCCAAAAATCTTAGAAAACGACACTCAAAGATCTAAGAGTCTTTTGGATGAGGTATTGTTTTGGAGTATGGGGTTTGGTGTTTTTAGGGCATTGATGTAGTGTGGTTTTTATGTTTGTAGGGTGTTAGCATAGTGAGGTTTTGGTTGTGTTTGAGTGTATGTGGTGGTTTTGGGTTTGATGAAGGAAGGCTCCTTTTTCCTACCCTCAATTTGCTCAATATGTTATCCCACTGAGTAGATGTTCTTGAATGTATGGAACGTCTGATACTTTAGCTTATCTTGGTAGAGTGGTAGTGACCCCATGATAAGCTTGGTGATCATGTCAGATTCATATGGCTTCTGTCTGACCAATGCAGCCTTGTCCATCCAACGACTAAAATAATCAATCAAAGATTCATTGGTTTTATGCTTAACCATTTAAAAGTGCATCAAGGTTACATCAAACCGAGACTTGAACATGTATTATTTATAAAAGGCAGTACATAGAGGCTTTCACTCAACCGTGGTTGCCTTATTAAGACAATGATACTAGGCTAGCGCTGGTCCCTCTAGTGAGATGAAGAAAAGTCAGACTATCTGATCATCTGACATGTCTGTAGTACTCATCAGCATGGTGTAGATCTTCAGATGATTCTTCGGGTCCCTAACTCCATTGTACTTGGGAACATTAGGGAGCTTGAACTTGGCAGGCATCCCTTTGATAGCTCAGATTGAGAACTCAATGAAGTCCAAGTCAGACCCAATGCCTTTGGTCTTCTTGATAGTTTGCAGCTGTTCAATCTTTTGCTCTAAGATAGTCGTCTCAGATTTCTGAACATCATGCATATGGAGAGAGACATTAGCATCAGTCTCCACGTCATATAGGTTGACACCCTTCCCCTTTTCCTTGATCGGAGCTGGTGGGGTGATGAATTCTGCAGGACTAAGAACTTCTCGGATCTGTTGTTGCAAAAGAGTCTTGAAGTCATCATTCAGGAGCTTGGCTACAGATTGGTCGATGAGATTTTGAACTGCAGCAAGTGTGGCCTCATCTAGTGTTGAGGTAGCAGGAGCAGATGATGATGCAACATTCCTGGCATTCTGTGAGTTTGACATGGTTTTGTACATGACAGGAAGAGTTAGCATGGATGCATGAGTATGCATATGATGTTGCGTATGATGTACGTGATGCGACACGTAGAATGTATGTGTGCCTTATACTAGGAAATAATGCGATGTCATGGCTATAACAAAGAGAGTTAGCATGCGTATGCGTAGGTGTACATGATGCGACACATAGGATGTATGGGTGACCTATGCTAGGAAACATCCAGTGTTATAGTTACAAAGGGAAATTTATTAGTAGATTGCATGCGTATGCATGTATGCATGTTTGACAGAAAGCATAAAGTGGTTAGTGAACACATAGCATTCAATATCGCTCCCTTCCAACCTTATACCTCCACAAGAATTGGTCAATCCAAGTTCTCCTATCCTAGGTGGGATACTAACCTAGAGTTACACTGGGAACTCGAGGCGTAATTCTCTCAATAGGGCAAGCAAATGGTTTGATCGTTGCCCGATCATATAAAGGATTACGGTGAAAACCTGATAGTATTTCAACCTAGCTATATTGCTATGATAATTGAATGCCGATGGAATTGGCATGAGGTTATGTAACCATACAAAATCATGAAAGGATTGACTCTTAGCAGAGCAATATAGGCATGATCATATTGTTATGATAAGGGTACGCCCGTGGAATAGGTGTGAGGTTGCGCAACCATACGGAATCATGAAAGGATTCTAACTCTTAGTAGAGTAATACGGGTATGATCATATTGTTATGATAATAGTACACCCATGGAATAAGCATGAGGTTGTTCAACCATACAGAATCGTGAAAGGATTCCAACTCTTAGCAAAGTAATACGGGAATGATCATATTGTTATGATAAGAGTACACCCGTGGAATAGGCATGAGGTTATGCAACCATGAAAAATCATTAAAGGATTTTGACTCTTAGCAGAGTAATACGAGCATGATCATATTGTTATGATAAGAGTATGCTCATGGAATAAGCATGAGGTTGTTCAACCATACGAAATCATGAAAGGATTCTGACTCTTAGTAGAGCAATACAGGCATGATCATATTATTATGATAAGAGTATGCCATAGAATAGGCATGAGATTATGCAACCATACGTAATCATGAAAGGATTCCAACTCTTAGCAGAGCAATACAGGCATGATCATATTATTATGATAAGAGTACGCTGTGGAATAGGCATGAGATTGTGCAACCATACGGAATCATGAAAGGATTCTAACTCTTAGCAGAGTAATATAGGCATGATCATATTGTAATGATAAGAGTACGACTATGGAATAGGCGTGAGGTTATGCAACCATACAGAATCATGAAAGGATTTTGACTCTTAGCATAGCAATATATGGGAGGAAAATAGGCCGGGTCTATGCAAATCCATTCACATGATAAGGCAAAGATCCACATAACATGCAATAAGGGTCCTAGTTTGGAATGTTGCTAGGCTTACTACATGGGCTTTAGTCTGGTTTTAAGAACAGGCTAAGGTCCCCTACTACGTTGTCCATAACTTATCCAACCAAATGGAATCATCGATATAGGACTATACCTCTCATCTATCCGTCAGGAATCATCAACGATTATCAGTATAGTGCAGTGAGTGGTGAAGGCAGATTCGCTTTTCAAAGAAGTCGAATGGAGTCCAAGGTACTCACTCACCCATAATCACTGGCTTGACACGGGAGGTTATGTGGTGTGTGCAGACATGGACCAGTGTTGTTATGCATACAATTAATCCAACCATGTTGAGAAAATTGATATGGAAACTCTTAGATGCCACCACTCTTTCACCGTGATGTCCCCAGTGAAGTCGCCACTGTGAGCGTCGATTTATGCAAAGGCCCAGAGAGAGGCTTGCGATGGCCACGGACCAAGGACAGCACTTGGAGTGAAAGCACAGACTTCCTGAGGGGCTACCTCAAGGAATGATACAGACTCAAAAGAACCACAAAGGAGTCACCATCGGATGGTTCCGGATTGGTCCAACTGACCTATAGCATGAGTGCTAGTAAACCCTTCAGATATTGGGTTCGAGTGGTGGAGATTTATTCTATGAGTTTCCAAAATCAATTTTACCATTATAGTTAGGATTAATTGTCCTAAACAAGCAAGCATACAAGCGTAAATGTAAGCACACAGTGCGATACATGATTTGGTGTTGCAAGGATGCACGTAGAATGGCATATAATGCTATATGACATTTGGATGGCATGGCATATGCATGGCATGCGAAATAGTGAAAAAGTAACATGGCATATGCATGACATGTGAATTTGAATGACATATCATATGCATGATATGGCAACTTGCCATGATATGTAAGCATATACTGATGACAAATAGCATGTATAGCGTAATACGTTAGCATTTTTGGATCGTATTGGAGTTATAGGTGTATAGTGTATGCATGGCATATGAAGTGAGTGGCATGGCATATGCATGACATATGAGATGGATGACATGGCATATGCATGTCATGTGGAATAAATGGCATATCATATGCATGATATGTGAGATGATGCAAGACATGACATATAGCATGGATGGCATACCATATGCATGGTATGTGAAATGAATGACATATCATATGCATGATATGTGAGATGACATATAACATGACATATGCATGGCATGTAAGGTGAATGACATATCATATGCATGGCATGTGAAGATGATCTATGACATATCATGTGCATGACATGTGGAATGACGTATGGCATGGCATACTGAATGACATTCTGTATGCATAATATGTTAAGTGAATGACATACCATATGCATGATATGACATAGCAATATGTGTGTGTAATGACATAGCATATGCATGACCTGGCATAGTGATATGTATGTGAATTGGTATTCAACATGGTATATGGTATGACATACGGTGTGTCATGGTATATAGGATAGTGTGGCAAGTTGCATGTATTGCATTGCATATTAGCGTATTTGGATTGTATTGACATACAAGATAATATATGTTATGGCATGGCATATGCATGGCATGACATAAAAGTGTGTGATGTGTCATGTGACATGGCATGTGACATGATGACATATATTTAGCAAATATAAATCCATCCATGAATAAAAATATCAAAAGGCCAGTGAAAGGGATTGAGGAGAATGGGGGATACATATGGGATTTAATGCTAAATCCTAAAATGGGGAATAATGTGATTCTATTACAAAGGATCTTTATCGGTACAAAAATCCAAGACATTTAGTAATGTCTCAACCTCCTTGGGAAATTTCCACCTCGGGTAGCACGAGTAAGAATGCAAATAAACAAGTAAGATCATTAATAGCAAACAAAATTTAGGACTTGATCAACTAATTCTATGCCATATAAAAGCACGAATTAACAGCCAATGTCTGATGGATGTAAGATGGCATGACATAGTGATGCGACATGTGACATGATGATGTGGCATGTGGCACGATGACATGGCATAATGGCATATGACATGTGGTGTGGCATATGACATGATGACATGGCATAATGGCGTATCACATGTGGCGTGGTATGTGACATGATGACATGGTATAATGGCATATGACATATGGCGTGGCATGTGACATGATGACATAACATAATGGTATATGACATGTGGCATGACATATTAGCATATGATGTGGCATGATGGCATAATATTCATGAGTTACTATTCATCATGGCATATGATATGATGACATGACATAAATGGCATATGGCATGTGACATGACATATTAGCATATGACGTGGCATGATGGCATAAT
>CANYBF012045923.1:0-60750 GCA_948192965.1 Dalechampia spathulata
GGGCTCCTTGTGGGCACCAAGACCCCGGATCTCCATCTAGGAGGCCGCTGGGTACCGTGATTTACCTCCTCCACCATCCCTGTCGGGTCGGGGTGTGGGGGCCCTTGGGGTGAGGGTATATCACCTTTTGGTACCAAAGAACACTTGCAAAAAGCTCATTTATTCTTAGTTCTGTACGTCGGAATGTTTGCACAGTATCATTAATTATTTGATCGATTCTATCTGTACCATCGAATAAAATCGAATATAATTGACAAATTAAATTAAAATAATTAAATTTAATTGTATTTTAAAAAATTAAAAATAAGATGGAATCGAATTAAAAATTTAGTTTTTAAAATTGTAAAAATCAGATTTGAAAAAAATGAAAATAAAATAAATATTGATTCTTAATAGACTATATAATGAAATTAATTTTTTAAAAAATATATCAGAATTTAAATTTGTAATCTTCTTTATTTGTGTAAAATATATAACTAATCGAGTAATTTTAGTTGATTAATAAATCAATTTTTTTAATAATGAGAATGGGTATATATTATTAATAGTCTACTATGTAGTTAGCAAATGTCAATGTTTGATCTTCCCGATCAATATCATCTTGATTACAGTTGGGTGCTAACAAAAGGGTAACATGTGCCCATGATTAGATTAAATTAAATTAAAATGAGTGATTAAGATGGTGTTAGGGTTTGTTTATTGATGAGTTTAACAAAATTAATGATGAGTCGCCCCCCTAATTACCTACCTAATTGTTGCCAGCTATCTTTTGTTTTGATTCTCGTATTTTTAAATTATTTAATATAACACATAAAAATATAAACTTAATTACTATTAATTTGCTAAATATTGTATTGGGATGTTAAGCAAAATTTTAATAATGAGGTGGTTAAATGATTGAAGGAGGGAATGTTAAACAGTTTATCAAATGATTGACGTTGTAAAGCCTTTTGCGACAAACTTCCATACCACAATTTAACCAATGATGACAGCATTTTTTAAAATTTTAAAGCATTTAGTGACAAATATAATCTTACACAATTCATAAATATTTTGATATTTAAATCATTATCGTCTTAATTAATTAATATTTTAATTTTATTCATTATAGATTATGTGTGAGATTACGTTTTTGTACAAATCATGTTAATTAATAATATATAATATGATAATTAAATAAAAAATAAATCCATTCAAATGCACATTCTTTCTTTTCATTTTTTATTTTTGAAAATTAAATTCAACTATGGGTTAAATGTAATATTTATAATTCATATCAAAATTTGAATACATATCCAAAGCCGGTCAAATTTTGATTATCATTTACATCATTATATTAATATACACATATTATATTCGATATTAATTATTAACTTAAATTTTTTAAAATAATAAAAATAAAATATAGAGTAATTTTTAATATTTAAATTGATACATTAATTATTAAATAATCAGATATGTATGTATATCTCGTTCAATCTTCTATTTACATAATATTTTAACTTTTTATAATATAAATTTATTAATTTTTGTTAATTTGAATAATAAGTAAAAAGGAAAAAGTCAAGCCTCCCTTCTTGAAAAGATGATGATAGATGAGAGTAATTTTCTGGAAAAATAATATAAAAAAAAAAAAGCATGATAATGATCAGCAATGACTTAGCAAATAATATGCATTATTGAATATATGGTAATCAGTTTTATTAACCTTTCAATATCAATCACTATGCTCTTCAATTTCTCTTTTTTTTGTTCTTCCAATAAAATATAATATTATCAATGCATTTGGTTTGATTTAAAATTATATTAAAATTATGAAAATAATTAGTTAAATTGATTTAATTGTTTATATTTCTAGTTTGTATAATATATAATATTTGGTGGAATCAAATAAATTGATTAATTTATAGATAAAATCAAATCGAATTATTGATGGAATTAAATCAATTATAATTTATTTTAAAAATTTAAAATTCTTATCATTTAGAAAACTTAATATTCATCGACCAAAGTCAGTCTTGCATTCTTCAAATTCATAATGGTGGATTTGAATAATTGACTTTTAGGATTAAAAGAAGTTTAGTATTTGCAGGAAGTAAAATTGACTATAAACAGGGGGAATATCAATGCCATTTACTGTTTGAAGTGTGTAGAAGCTCCAGCCATGGCTGCCATCCTCACTTTAATTAATTAATTAATTAATTAATTAATGTGGTTAATAATGAACAAATTAATTTTTAGTCATAATTTTTTAATTAAATCATAAAATAAAAAAAATCAATGATATAAAAATGAAAATGATAGATTTTACCTTTTTCATTCCATAATGATGTTGGATTATTTTTAATTTTTTAATATTTATGAAAATAATACTTTTCGTCATAAAAATATGTTAAATTTATTAAAATGTTATTTTTATAAATATTCTTAAAAATTAATTATTTTTTATAATATTTTTGACGATTTACCTTGAAAAGGATTGTTTTTAATATATAATATTTAATATCCATAATAGATTACTACAGTCAACATTAAAAAAATAATGATTTTATCACCGCATAAAATAATAAATAATAATTTATAGTTATTAATATTCAATCACTACCACAAATAATTAAACATTAAAAATAATAAAAGAAAAGGCTGTTTTTGATTCTCACACCTTTTGAAAATTCCCCTCCACACCTTACAAAGAATACTTTGAAACTTCAATGGAAGCTTTCTTCTAAAACTCTATGAATCTTTTAAGATTTCATTTTTGGAAGCTTTCTCTCTCTCTCTCTTTATTTCAATGTGTTGGATTAATTTATTAATTAAATTTTTTTATTAATTTTGATTCATCCATAATCATTTTATTATTACCGATTATAATAATAATCATTAATTAAAATGTATTTATACATAAAATAATTATATACTTTCTTGTTCATTTTTCATTACTTACTTTACATAATAATGATTATTTAGAAAAAAAAATACCGAAAACAAGTAAAGAAAATTCATTCTTGTTCGATATATATTTTGAGATATAATTATCGAAGATAAAGTTATTTATTTGGTTAAATATTATTTTTAAACAAGAAGTTTAATAAAAGAAATTATAAAATAAAATGAAAAAGTAGATGTTTTTGAACATAATAATAGCAGACGCAGACAACAAAGCCGCCGGAGAAATTAGAACCCCGCAAAACAGAAGACTTGGGGAGTCACTGGTTTTGTCCGAATTAAACAATACTTAAATATCGTTGTCATGCTCAGACAATTCTAAGCACATGGATTGGAAAATGCCTCTCCTGCCGTAAGCAACGCAATCCTTCACATTTTCATAATCCTGCCTCTGTGGAAACTTATGTCTCGACCTCATATTCTATCTTCATGTTGAAGTCACCAAATCAAATTAATAATTTAACAATTTTAAATTAATAATCAAACCCAAAAAGCTAAAAAAAATTAAAAATCCAATTGAATCAATTTAATTTAATTTGAAAATCAATCGATCCTTCCTCAAATCCAAGAGATTAAATATGTTAATTTATATATGTTACTTACTAGCTAAGATTTTATATTAATTTATTATTCTTAGCTAGTTCATGGGTTCAAATTTCTTAATTAATTATATTATTGAATATAAATCACCAGTCAAATATAGCATTCATTGATTTTAAGCTTCAATAAATAGATAAATTATAATTAAAATTTTGAAAAAAAATAAAATCATTTTCATTTACTCCGGCCATTAGATGCATGAATTGAATTCTGCACGACACAATCAGAACATGAACTCTAAGTCAATGGATGATTTGCTCAAACTCTGGTGAAAAGTCTGCAGCTAGAGGTCATTGTCATTAATGGAGAGTGGGGTGAGAAAGCAAACGCAATTTGACACACTAGTTGCTGAGATGATTGAAATATTGTCTGGTTGTTCTGATTTTCAGATGGAGTGGGACCATGTTAAGTTTTTTTTTTTTTTTTTTAATTTTCATAACATATCCCACATAATAATATAATTGCATATTAATATTCACAAAATATTGTTAAAATAAACTAAAAACGTAATCCATAAAATGATACTACCTTCGATCTTAAAGTTAAAATCAAATAAAAACCTAATTGATATAAAGATTGAACATGCAAAATCCACATACACCACCCCTGTTAAGTGTCACTAGATGAAGGGCTTCTCAAGCAATAAACAATTGCTTGTTGCCCATTATTGTATTGACTTGCCAGTTTGGAAATTCGCATGCACTTTCTCATCTAATTTCCAATTTTCCCTCCACCAATTGATGGTATTAAGATGGAGTAGAATCAAAACCAAACTATAGTCAACGTTATTTTCTTTAAAATGTTTTCCAATGTATGCAAGTTATATAAATCAAATGTTAATGTTTAGTTCAAGTGGGTTCTATGCTTTTTGTCATCTTGTAATAAGAGTTTGTGTTTCATTTGCTAGAGATCTCAACTAGAGTTCTAATAATAATACTAGATGAACCTTCTATTTTGAGTATAGAGACACATTTGCTTAAGATTTTTAGGTCAAGATCGATTGCGTAATACTTGCAATCAAAATAGAAATTCATGTAGTTGATCCATACAAATAAAAAAATAAAAATGTTTTGGCTCCAAATTAATGATTTGATTTATTCAGATTTTGTCAGTAACTATCGGACGGTGGATGAAATATACATTACATGTGATGAGAGATGAAGATGCATTGACTAGTTTGAGAGGATAAGATTAAAATTATTGAGTTAAAAGGGATGGCCAAGTTGATGACTTGGCATCCTCTTACTCAAGACATCATCTTCTTATCCCATGCTAAAGTGCAACTGAAGATATGGACACAGCTGGTGACATGGAGATGGAGATGGAGATGGGGGGATGTCCGGTTCTTAAAAGCATGAAGTCGGTTTGAGATGGACAACTCAATATATAATATAAAATTCATGAATAGTCAAAAAGTCAGAGAAAGAGATAAGAGAGATGGGCTTACCTATTTGTCGAAATCCCCAAGTTTGAATTGTTAAGAACCCGGCATGTTATCTGCGTGACAAAGATGGTTACAAGCTTTTACTTTCTTGGTTCAAAATACGGGTACGGAAAATCTATAACATGATCATATCCGGAGAACTTCGTTTCCGGATGCAGTTTGGAAGTTATTTTACTGGAGAAAAGTTAACAAGATTCTTTAGTAAAAACAGTGACCAACTCTAGGTCTGGAACGGTATGGAATATACAACATGTGTAGGAAGGACTCGTTTCTTCACAAACCATATCATGACCATCCCAGGTGAGCGTGTTTGTGAATGAGCACAAAAATTGTAAGAAATGGAGCCATGAGTTCGTGAACACAAAAACTTTGTACTACGTAGCCACGTTGTCCGCTTGGTCTCTCAATACAGAGCCGCTTGCTCAACCAGTCCTTTGTATTCATCAGAGACGAAAGATTTTACCTTTAGAGTCGGTTTTTCATCATCCTTCCCCGGAGATGCATACTTTATGCCAATTACAGTAGCCAAACCTGCAACGCAGACGAGATCCAATTTTCAGCTGTTCCGTAATCTTCAAGCACAGAAAGAGAATGTCCAAAGTATTCACAAGAAAGGATTTTCACCGTTATTAATATAAATGTGACGCACAAGCACTCATTGTTTGATGTCATGAAAGAAAACTATTAAGTTTATGGTCCGAATCCATCTTTAAGCATAATCTTTTTCGTCTTTCAAATAAACAACTAAAGCCTTTTCACCTAGCAAACATTTGTGCAATAAGTTGAAAGTGAATTGTTCATCTGGAAACCTTTACAATGGGAAAGTTCACATATCATCACACCTTAATTATATGGTAACCATACAGGTCAGAGGGGGCACGTATTTAGTGAACCACACGCTAGAGAAACCAACTTTTAACACCAACTAAACTGGAGATACTTTTGAAGGACTCCAACAACAAACAAAATTTTAGTCAAAAATAAAATTACTTTGATCCATAAATCCATGGGAAAAGAATTTAACTTACTTCCATGAATCCGCCCATATAAAAATCTTTCCCCTTTCCAGTATTCCAAAGGCCTTGATTTGATTCTGGCGCTTCTTCTTACTCCACTTTCCCATGACATACCACAACCTAAAAATGAAGTCGTTCAGCAGAAAGGTTTGAACCACATGACAGGTGCGCATAGCTGCAGCAGTAGCAGCGTAAGAGATCCTGTAAGAAACTAATGCAACAGTAAGTACCTGCAAGGCTTTGCCCTAGAGAGACAGCCTTCTTCTTCCGATCTTTAGTTGGACGTGATTTTTCTTTAGTTCGCTCATCAATGGATGTCATAGAAGGTTCCGGAACTATCTGTTGCACAATGCATGTAACAACAAATTTCACCCGGAAGGCTAAATCATAAAGCATCATAAACAATAAAAACCAGAAACCAGATAGAAACAAAAGTAAGGTTTTCATAGGCACCAAGGTGCTCTCTGGCTATTGTGGGGGTACAGGGGGAGGTTGGGCACATTGCTTTAGAGTCTTCCCTTGCATTTTGCAAAGCGGCTCTCTGGCTATTGTGGGGGTACAGAGGGAGGTTGGGCACATTGCTTCAGAGTCTTCCCTTGCATTTTGCAAAGAGGCTCTCTGGCTATTGTGGGGGTACAGAGGGAGGTTGGGCACATTGCTTCAGAGTCTTCCTTTGCATTTAGCAAAGAGGCTTGTTTCTAATTCTATGCCTCAAAACCGTGACCATCAAATAAAAATATGTAAATAATAGCTACTTTCTGATGGATGTCACACAAATTGTACAATATCACGATCCATCTGTAGCCTTATTAGAAGAGTTAATGACCCGGCACATTTTATTTATCCAACAGAAGTTTTGTTTACAAATAATTCCAACTAACGACGAGGTAAGCTATTCTGACCTCTCTTTTGGGAGGCATGTTTTGGATCTTTTATGCCACATTACGGTTAGGAATCCAAGTACAAAAAAAAAAAAAGAGCACTTAACACTCATATATTGCGAAGTAATTATAGACCTCATCCTGATGGCGTGAAGCCATCGATGCGCAGATGCCATAAATGCCAATGTCCCAAGAAAAAGTTGGAAACCAGAACATTTACACTCACTAAACACCGTATCCCATAGAACAAATAAGAAAAACATGCACCTGTTCTTGAGAAGTGTTTTGGTTCTGTTCTTGTGCACCGTCCAGGTGTTCAGAGCATCCATTCATTGCTCGGCTTTCAACCATTGCACAATCTGTTCTTGAGAGAGAGAATCATCAAGGACCAGTTGAGCAACCTTATCATTAAACAATCATTCATTAACCAGATAGTTCAATTTTTATCATTTTTCACAAGCATCTAGCCTACAGGATACTAAACTGATTGTTAACTCGATTCTGTCCTTTCCCTGTATTAGGGTATTATAAACTTCACTTCCAAGATATTCCCCTAACCCTTTAATTGTCGTTGTCAGTTCATATTAGTCATCTGTTCTGCTACTTCTGGTTGATAGTAGGAATATTCTGGTCCCATGTTAAGCTGTTTCAAAGGTGTTGGCTAGCCAAACCTCATCTCTATCTGACATGTAAAACTGTTAGAACAATTGACACACTAACATATTCAAGAAAACGTGAAGCAAAAAGAGTTCACGGCTCTCTTCAAGTACAATCACTTCATCAAAGTGCTACATGCAGCCAGAGATGGGGCACAGTTGCACCAGCTGTAAAGCGTTTAACATTTTCTAAATTGTATTCAAGCAGAATGTTGCATAAGTAAATAGAGAGTAATTATACCATTTTTATTCTGAATGCTATTTGACATTTTCTCTGGAACGTCAACTGTTTCCTGATCATGCTGTGCAGAAGTGGTAGCTTCCTGCCACACTTCTTCTGCCTATATCAGTTGTAGAAAGTCACTATGTAAGATTGCTGAAGATTTTTAAGATGATGCAAATTTCAAACAGCAAACCAGACAACCGAAAATTCACCATGTCCTGTGACTCATTGGGTCTGTTTTTCTGAACGCCTGCATCAGCATCAACTTGATTTGAATTCTCCTTCATGACTATTCCGACATTGTTATTGTCCAACAAAGGAACAGATTTCCTGGAGCCAATCTCACTACATCTCCCAAGACTCCTTATATTTTCATCCGCATGTTTCTTAGAGAAACTGGTGGAATCTTCAGCTGCCATCTTAGTCGAATTCATAGTGCCAACTCCATCGGCCTCTTCTTCATTGGTTTTGGAGTTTAAATCACCACATGTGCACAATGTGTCTTCCACATTAACTGGATCAGAATGTTCATTGAAGTTCTCATAACAAGAAGCATTTCTCATTGGTGATTTGTCAATATCAGCAGCTGGAAATGGATCATTTGACTGAAATATACGTTGCTTTAATAATGATAATGAAGCCAAAGGACTTTTAGGTGGAGGAGGCAAACCAGCATCATGAGAAGAACTTTCTGCATTTTTCAGTTCTATTGGAGTTTTATTCCTTATTCCTTTCAACAAATTGTTTATGTCCAACAATATATTTCTGGGAGTTGACAAGTTTATTCCAGAAGTCCTAAAATCAATCCTTCGAATATCCTGCAGCTCGGGAAGGTGTAATTTCTCAACTTGAAGATGTCTGATCTGCAACATGTCCTGCAATACATCGAATGTGCCATCCCCCTCTAGCTTTTCAGAGGCAAGCCAATCATCGAGAAGCTTATTTACCTTGTTCTCAAGGTCGACAACTGAACCTATATAGAAATTTTTCATGGTATTAGATTGTCAAGGAAATTAACCACAAGCTTTCAGATAGCAGCCAATCTCTTCAAGGAAGATACTGGCAGTATGTTACAGATGCTCATGTTCCAGAAGCACATCCACTCACCATTTAGTTCCATTTCTAGTTCAGGTTCCGTTTGTAGCGAAGCATCATTTGTTGGCGTAAAATCCTGCAATGCTACACTCGTTATTTGTGTTTGTTGGGATGCAGCGTTTGCTATTTCTTGTTGCAAGTTGCTATTAGATTGAATATCCATTTCAGAGGTTTCATGGGAGCACACGGTTGGATATAAATGTTGATATTTGACCGTCCTTGCTCTCCTGAAAGTTGGAAAGACATGACATGAAGAAGATACAAAGTTATAAAAAAAATCAAATGAATCCAAAAATAGGGGCCATGGCATATGATAAATCATGCAAAGGCAAGAATCAGATAAATAATAGCAAACGGTAATCATACCCTTCAATCCCCTGTCGCTGAGACCGCGGAACATTGAATACATTGTGCTGATCACAATCTGTAAAAGCACGGCCTGTCTGTTTGGCTATTTCTTTCTTAGCATCTAATCAACAATCCCAACATTGTAATTTTTAAGTTATTCAGATAATTTTACTTGAAAAAATAAACATTTTTCCCACATAAATTCAATAACATAACAAGTACAACTCCTCACTTTCAAGCCTTTCGTATGCCGAGAAAAATTCCTCCGGGTCTTTTAATTTGTCAAAATCCAAAGTCAGCTCAAAATGTCCATCAAGTTGCCTATCAAGCAAATAGATAACATAACAGACTTTGCTTATACACAATGCAGTATTCTCATTAACTTAAAAATTTATTGTTTGCTCAATAAATAATCAACCCAAGTAAATAACTAAGCTGTTCTTCTTTCTTATACCTTGTAGCAGGAAGCAGAGAAAATCGAGGACGCTTTCGATCCAATCCAGGCCTTTGTCCCCTTGGGTATTTCGCAGCTTCTTCAACAACAGCATGTCCATCTGTCATCTTAGGGTCCGAAGCTTCAGTCCTGTTATCTAAGAAGCTCGTTGCCCCTTTTATAATCTTATCACAGGCTGAAATTTAACGGTCACCGCATAGAAATAAATTACCTTAGCATCATATGCTAAAAACCGATCAAAAGCTAAAGTACGAGCTATTAATATCTAGAATTAACCGAAATGATTGAATTAACAGAACTGAAAAAAGGAAAAGCATAGTTCAAAAAAAAAAAGGTAATGAATGCAAAGGCAGGAAAGCATAGCATACTAACAGGGATTTGAGGATACTGCGTCAGTTAGCAGAAATGGAGAAGAGAGCGAATTTGTGGTAGTTTTTAAGCGGATCATTCATCTCTGTTTTCTGACCGGCGACGAACTGTACTGTAAACTGCAGCCTGTAGAGTGGCTAAAGCAGTATTTTGATTAAAACAAATTATATTTTGTAAAAACCAAAAAGCGTGAACGGCAGGATTCGAACCTGCGCGGGCAGAGCCCACATGATTTCTAGTCATGCCCGATAACCACTCCGGCACGTCCACTTTATGCTTAAAGATGCGTCTCAAAATATCTAAAAGAGAAAAACACATCGTTAGATCTATCGTGTACGGGGCATTGGCATATGATTTGCATTCCGGTATAAAACCATACTTGAAGCCTACCTGTGTGTTGTTTTGGAGTTGTATTTTAGCCAACCATGTGCATTTGATAGAGATTCAATGCTTGTCCTCCAGCACGTTCCTGAAAACTGTCGTGGACTGATATGCCAATCATGGGTTTTAGATAATTACGTTGATTCTCACGCCCTTTATTTTATCAAATGGTTGAATGTGCTTTAGCCATACTTGTTATCAGGACTCTGCATCATTAGTTTCGGTATGTGAACCGAATCGGTTCACTAAAATTGAATTAAACAAATTTTTATTTTTATGAAATTGAAATCGATCGAATTAATATAAAAATTGACTATCGAATTAAATCAAATATTCGATTCGGTTTAGTTTCAAACTGAATTACCAAATTAACATAAAATACCCAAAATAAACATTAAAAAACCAAATCAAATTGAATCGAACCAAACCAAACCAAATCGAATCGAACCAAATTAAATCAAACCAAACCAAAATATTTGGTTTGGTTCAGTTATTTTGATTTTTAATGAATCAATAACCGAACCGAACCAAAATATAAACTTTTTTCATTCTCAATAACCAAATCCAAATCGAGAATTAAAAAACTGAACTGACTGATTGGATTCATCGGTTTTTACTTCATTTTGCTCACCCCTGCTCGTTATCATCCATTTACGCATGATTTTGTTAGTATTTTGCATTCTAATCACATCAAGACCTCGAATTCTCGTAATGACATAGTTGTTATTATTTCCATACCTTTTTTTGATATTACATTTAATAAAAGACACATAAAGACATTTAATAAGTGAACATTTATATACATAAAATTTAATATATATTAACTAGGCTTTAGAGTATAAATAAGTCAAATTTTATTAGGTTTAGTTTATTTATAATTATATAAATTTGAATTAAATTTTTTAAATTATTTAATATATTATAAGCTTAAATAAACTTAATCGATTAAATAAATAATAAAATTAAATTTTTTACTTTTATAATTATAAATAAAAATTATTGATAAAAGTATTATATTTCATGAATATTTATAATTTTATATTAATAATTAAATTTAAAATATTTTTCTATGATATAAATTTATAAATTGTATATTTAAAATTAATTTTTTCTAAATAAATTATAGTAAGCTTACAAACCACCTCATAGACTTCAACAAATAAAATATTATATAATTTAAATTTAACTCATTTATTAAATAAATTTTATTAAACAAATTTTATTAAATGATTACAAAAAAAGTTAATCATTTTCTGTACTCTTAATTTTTTCCTTTTTGGGTTTTTACACAAATTTTTTAAAAATTTGGAAAATATATAAAAATTTGCAAAAGAAAAAAACCATGATTTTTTAGGGTTAAACAAATATTAAATACAAATTTCGGAAAAGATTTAATAGGTATATTGTCTAAGATTTTATATAATAAATATATAAAATAAAATTTAAAAACACTATTTCCTATGTTATTTTTATAATGATTTTAAAACCATTATCATATCACATTATTATAAAAAAATAAAAATAAAATAAAATAAAATAAATTATTTTCATAATTTATCTTTTTAAAAAATAAAACCAATATTTTTACTAACTTTTTTTTTTTAATTTTTTATATTTATATGTTATCATTGTACCATCACGCTGGTAGGTATATTTTTTCAATAATATATTATTTAAATTTAATATTAACTATGCTGTAAACTCAGATAATCGAAAATATTATAAAATTGTAGAAACAATTAAATAAACATTAAAATAAAAAAAAAAGAAAAGCTCTAGCTTGGAGAAAAATAAAAGAAAAAGATGATGTAGTTTCTTCGTAACCATAATTAAATTCTTTTTTTAAGCTTGTAATATATTTGATTTTAAATAAAAAATTATTTAAATAAAATTATTATTTATATTGGAATATAATTCTTTAGTATTGATGTATATATATTTAAATAGTTTAGGTAAAATTAATATACACATTGAATTCAATCATTTTATATATTATATTTTTAATTAGTTTTTTTAATAGTTATTATTTATTTTAATAATAACTATAATTTGTTGTTAGTGGTTGTTGTTTATATATATATATATATAATATTTTAAAGATTTAAAGTTAATATATTAATTGATTATTTAATTTAAAATAATGAAAATTATGAAACATCATTTAAGATTCTAAAAATTAATATTAAATCATTTCATGAAATAATCTTAACGAAAAACATAGTATTATAAAATATTATCAAAAAAGTAAAAAATTAAATAATAATTCAAATTAATTATAAAGTAATTTGATTTCAACAAACAATTCCAAATATTAAAAATGTGGAAAAGTATTTTTTAAAATTTTTTTGACATATATTTATTTTTTTCGAACCATATAAAATTGTAATAAAAATAAAAAGAGATAATAAATATGATATTGTGCTAGAAAAAAGTACTCAACATTTTTAAAAATTTAATTATTAAAATTATTTTTCAGAAATGATGTTTGGGAAAATAGATATTCCTCTGGAAATACTTTTTTCCACAGAGGATAAATATAAAAAACGAAGACTTGGAAAACGACGTCGTAGTAGGAGCATATATGGACGCAGCATGAAATGAATTAAAAGACTGCGAATCCAAGTTTGGGTTATATTGTTGGGTCACAGCCAGTCCGGAGTCAGAGTCACAGTAGGGTTGCAGCAGATATACGCCACCACCTCCACCGCCATTCCTCTACTTCTCTTCTTCCTTTTCTTAATTTCTCGCAGCCATCCCTCCCTCTTCATCTACCAGAGAAAAAACCCTAATCTCTTAGCCGTTCCAATAACAATGGGAGCTTCTCTGCCTCCCAAAGAGGCTAACCTCTTCAAGCTCATCGTCGTAAGTCTTACGACTCTTCGTTTTATAGTTTAGCTACCCTGCGATCCTATTTCAGCTTACACTTAGCTGATTCCTTGGTTTTTTATTCTTTAATTGCGGTATTTTTTTGTTGTTGGATGCTTTGTTATCAGTGAATTTGTCTGATTAAGTAATGAAGTGGTTCAGGTTAAGACTAATTTTCGTTCGCTTGTTAGCTCAATTTGTTGGGTTTTGTATCGTTACTTGGAGTTTTGATGAATTTACCATTAACCTTGTAGTTTGATTGTATTTTTTTACAGCAAGTTTATTTTAGAAGTTTGCATAATTAAAGAGTTGAATGGAATTTTCCTTTAGGTTACGTTCTTAGATTTATAACATATGTTAATTTGTGCTTAAAGTGTTTAGTTACATTTATTTTCCTTTAATTTGTTTAATTCGTTATCTAATGAATTTAAAGACTTACCTTCAAGATCAAAATCATCCGACTTTTTGTGAACTGTGGTCTGGCTATTCCTTGATTTGGACATAGACGAACAGAAATTCAGTTCCTTTTAAGTGCATTACATAGTTTAGTTTTTTTTTTGGAATGGCCTCTATACATCCATATTGTGTCTGTGTACGTGTGCTTTCGATTTCTTTGCCACCAGCTCACATTGATTGCTGCTAGGTGTATGGATTGGGTCTATAATGTTTTTTAAGCACTTGGAATTGTTTTTGAACTGTGGCATAGTCTAATTTACATGTGTCAATAGCAGCATTATGCATGTACATGAAATGCCTCTATGGTTTATGAGTGTTATTTGATTATCTTTATCTCCTATTAAAATTGTAATTTTCTTCATGTACTACGCTAAACTCTTGTGCTTCTCGTAATCCTTGCAGAAATCATATGAAACTAAACAGTATAAGAAGGGGCTGAAAGCAGCTGATGCTATATTGAAAAAGTTTCCAGATCATGGAGGTTTGTTTGCTTCATTCAGATTTTAATATTTTGAATTTATTTTTCTTTTCCTGAAAAATTTCTCTAGGTTCTTTGGTATTTATTCATTAGTTTTAGGTGCAATAGCTGTGCTTCTGAAACAAAAAGTTTTATTTGTAGTATTTGATGAACCACCTCAGGAATGGAAACATCTTGATAGTTGCTTAACAGAAAAATAGCATTCCCCGTTAATAGGCTAGCTTAGCATCTCAACAGTGAAGAGATATTGATTGTATTGAATTTTCAAATGAAGTTCTTGGCAACTGATTAAGATATTTTTCTGAGCCAAGAGTAGTTAGTTAGGTTTTCCTGTATTTTGCTGAGCCAAGTGTACATGGTGGGCTGAATAAGTGAACTATTCTTTGTGGTGTTTGTCTATACCCTTTTCAATCTCTTGCTACAGGGAGCTCCGACATAGTGGTTCATTGTTAGAGTTATGGTAGGAAATGAGATCTATTGGTTGTGGAATGTGGAGAATATTAAACTTACAATGACGTAATTATATTCTAAATTGATGTATTGGCCAAAAATGGGGTATTTTGTTGGTGATATTGGCTATACGTCTGTTGGTTCTAATAGTTGAGACAATTTTCCATTTCCTATTTCCTTAGTTTTTTCTGATAGTGATGCATTGGGAAGCTGCTATTCTTCTTTCTTTGTGCTGATGAAATTTTCTTATGATTTTTCAGTTGCTTGGAAATCCTATATTTGTAGTCACTGTATGTTTTCACTGGTTTGATACTGGCTTGTCAATTCTAATTAACTCCAGTTTGCTCTTTTTACCAGAAACATTGTCAATGAAGGGTTTGACATTAAATTGCATGGATCGTAAATCTGAAGCATATGAACTTGTTCGACTAGGCCTAAAGGTTGTGATTCTCTCTCTGCTTGCTGTAGAACTTAACTTTATTTATTTCTCTAATTATTTTAGCCTTTAGTTTTATTTATGTTCTTATTTCACTAATTTTTTTCAGCATTGGACTCATTTTTGTGTTTTCTGATGCAGAATGACCTTAAAAGTCATGTTTGCTGGCATGTGTACGGTCTCCTTTATCGGTCAGACAGAGAATATAGGGAGGCAATTAAATGCTACCGGAATGCTCTGAAAATAGATCCAGACAATATTGAAATTCTGCGTGACTTGTCACTCTTGCAGGTATTTACCTTTGACGTCTAGAGCTAAACTGGTTCATGGACCTGAATAACCTTTAGTGACCTGGGCCTAAGTTGGCAATCTCAATTGAAATTGACCTTGTTGTTTCCTATTTGTTATTAAAAGCTGTGGTTTCCTAATCCAAAGAGTTTTCTTCATGTAATTAAAAGGTCTGCCTTTCTGGGTCAGTTGGTTTGCATACTAGTAGTTATCCGGCTGAAAATAATGAAACTATTTTACGCTGCACAAGTCTTAAATCTTAAAACATGTAGCAATGTTGTTTTCAATCTATCCCATGGCATAGTGTCCTAACTTCATACTCTGTCTTTTCATCTTGCAGGCACAAATGCGTGATTTGACAGGTTTTGTTGAGACCAGACAGCAGCTACTAACCTTGAAACCAAATCATCGCATGAACTGGATTGGCTTTGCTGTTGCTCATCATTTGAATTCAAAGTACCATTTAGCTTTGTTTTCTGAGGAAGTTTACTTTATAATTTTCTTACTAAGGGTTCCTTAAATTGAAAAATTTTTGGTGGACAAAGTATTCTTTAGCTATTGCAGAGGTAGGGCAGGTGCAACAGTATGCATCCTTTACCTTGTATTTTGCTAAGAGGCTTTTTCTATGCCTCAAAACCATGACCTACAAGTACCAAAAGAACAAATTTACCAGTTGCACCAAGAGCCACCCTCTAAGGGGCTGTTATATTATTATTAGAAGTTAATCATTCACAGTTGCACTTATCGTTTCTTCCTTCACTCATTTAGATTTTCTTTCCTGGAGCATGGGCATAGTATATTAACTCTGGCTAGTATACTTAGCAAACTTGGATCTGTTATTTGATGTTTATGCTGAAAGATACCATGTTGTTTGCTAGTGCTGCAAAAGCAGTTGACATTTTGGAAGCTTATGAAGGGACATTAGAGGATGATTATCCACCAGACAATGAGCGATGTGAACATGGGGAAATGCTTTTATACAAGGTGCTAGAGTTTGACTTCATACATGGTCCATTTTCACTACATAATCTCCTTTCACTTGTTGGGTTTCTACTTTCTTTTGTGCATTTCTCCCATTATTACGTGTTTTAAGATAAATTTGAAATAGATGATATATGACTTATAACCATAGCATTAATGTTTTGATTTTGGTCGTGCTTGCACAAGTAACTCATGCTTAGCTTCTTATTTTGATTTTAAGGTGAACTCATGTTTATTTGTTTACATGAATGAATTTGGTGTCAAAATTTTCAATATTTTTTTGACAACAAAAGAGCTGGATATGCATGTGCATCTTTTTGCTAGGGGCTAATGGTTGCAATTTTTAACAAGTGCTTCATGTGGACTCTTAGCTTCAGTTGCTTGAAGTGTAGAAGATATTGTCTGAACTAGGCTTATGATACCATCTTCAGGAATTCTCTCATTAGATCTTGGATTTATATTGATGTTATTTTATATTCAGATATCTTTATTGGAGGAATGTGGATCTCTTGACAGAGCTCTTGAGGAGCTGCATAAGAAAGGGCCCAAAATTGTAAGTGCACTGTTGTTCAGTGGCTGCGTACACACCATTGCAAGGATGCTGATAAATTACCACTTCATATGGATATAGGTTGATAAATTGGCATGCAAAGAACAAGAGGTTTCTCTCCTGGTAAAGCTTGCTTGCCTTGAAGAGGGTTCTGAATTGTACAGGGTGTTACTTGCCATGAACCCTGACAATTACAGGTGATGTGTTGGTATAATTTCTATTTGCAATATAAGTAGTGTACCATGTGATATTTACATATATATGCAGTCTGTGAGCTATTGTGTGGGCATGGATGCCTTAGGCATATTTTTGTTTGCATCTAATTTTGATAAATATGTTTATTAGTTGTTACCTGATAAATGCACGAAATAAGTGATAATTGTTGTTTGATTTAATGCTATTTGTCTATATAAGACAAAATTTCTACCAATATAGCATCTTTAGCACAAAATTTCATAGATCCATTTACCTAAATCTCTTCTGTTCCTTTTTGTTTTAGATAACTTAAAATTTTAATGGGCTATTTTTTGTTTTGTAGCCCTTGTTTGTTTGTTTTCCCCAATTTAATCTTGTTGAAAGTTGCAATGTTCTTTTTCTTAATTATTCAGAATTATATATTTTAAGATACAGTATCTTTCACCATATTTATTTAAGTTTTGATAGACATACCCATTTTGTGCTTGTATTTCTGATATGCAGTATGATACCATATTGAAATTTAGATGTCATAGGCAGATCAAATTCAATACATAATACGTGCTAAAACAGCGAGTGGCATTAGTTAGTTGAAATTGTTCTCCTAATCTACTTCTTCTCCGACTCCCCCTCACCAATAAATTTTTATGAGGTACCTAATGTTTACTACTTTTCATTTCTTCAGATATTATGAAGGTCTTCAAAAATGTCTTGGGTTGCTTTCAGAAAATGGAGAATATTCTGCAGATGAAATTGATAAATTGGATGCGCTGTACAAGTCTCTTTGGGAGCAGTATACTTGGTCATCTGCTGTTAAGGTTTTGCGTCTTCTCACTGGATTTCGAGTGCTATCTGGTATCATGTGTCAGACTGTGTATACTTACCTACCATCCGGTGAACTAATTCACATGGACACATCTAGTTGGAAGTTTTAGGGTATCTAGCCAGTAAGCATGAGGATATTCTGGTGATGATCAGTTGAGATGAATTGACATCTTTTAATTTGATTCTTAAGAGGAAGAGATACATGCATTATTGAATGTGCTAGAATTCCCTTGCTGCAAGAGACCTCTCCATGGAAGGGTCCCCTGCCCCCTTCAGTAGGAACTGAAATAAACCAAAACTCTTCCTACTGTTTTTCATCTAGATATTTTTGGTCATTACATGGTGTATGATTATTGGAAAATTCTTATTTATGGAATTATACTAATAGGTTAGAAAATGCTTGTGTATGGAATTATACTAATAAGTTAGGTGCAGGAAGAACGGAGTGATATTTTTCAATTCAATCTGTTTTCTTTTTTCCGACCTCTGATAATTGATTACTGTCTTAATTTTTGAAATTTATAGACTTGCTCATATATGAACCAAATATGAGATGAACTTTCCTGGGGTTTACATGAATTCTCTTTACGTGTACTTTTAGAGAATACCGCTTGATTTTCTTCAAGGAGACAAGTTTCGTGAAGCTGCAGACAATTATATAAGACCCCTCCTTACCAAGGTGTTAATTTTTGTATTTCAGACTATTTTCACTGGTTTTCTATTTTTGGGAGTGTTATATAATGTTTTCCATGTTACTTTTAGGGTGTTCCTTCATTATTCTCGGATCTTTCTCCATTGTATGATCATGCTGGCAAGGTAAGTCTTCTTGTTGAAAGTTTGGATCTTTGAGAATTGCAAAATTGTTTGATGGTCTGGTAGGAAATTTTTTTCCCATCATGACTTGTACAGGCAAATATACTGGAAAAGCTTATTCTTGAGTTGGAGAATTCTATTAGAACAACTGGGAGATATGTTGGGAGGTAATTTGTACTTTGGACCGTGATATGACTATAGACAGTATTTGTTATTTCTATGTTGAAATTTCTGTCTTTCAAATACTCCTTAGCAACCAAAATGTTTTTTGGCAATGTTTTTTGTATTTAATAATAATAGTCCTTACGGAATTGACATATAGTTGCAATAAGGAGCAATAGCCATGTAAGGAGTTGCATGGTTAGAATTTGTGCAGGTTCGTTGATTTTGCTTCACACTCCCTACATTTCTTGGGACAACCCATCATTATGAAAGCTAAGAATCTGGCTGCTTCTCAATAAATGAATTTGGAATATGCTATGCATTGGTTGCTTATTTGGTCCTGTATTATGTTTCTGTCTTTTTCCTTTCTTATTGCCTTGGAAAATTCTTATGCTTCCTTCTTTTTGAGTACAGGGCAGAAAAAGAGCCTCCTTCAACCCTGATGTGGACCTTATTTTTCTTGGCACAGGTTGACTGTTAGTCAGATAGCATGATTAAATTATTACTCATTTTTTTTCTCATTTCAACAATTTTGCGAGTGTTTTGGCTATAATGCAGCATTATGACAGACGAGGACAATATGACATTGCTCTCGCTAAAATTGATGAGGCTATAAAACATACCCCAACCGTGATTGATTTATATTCTGTTAAGGTTTGTTGGTTTCATCTATCTGTATTCTACAAAATATCATATAATTAGTCCGATTCTGGAGTCTTGTCTACTCTGGATTTAGCTTTTGGAGTCTTAGTACTTTCTTTTCAGAGCTTCATTTACTGCTTGTCTTTATGTTGGTCATTCTCTGCTCTCTTTTCAGGATTTATTTCTTTGTTATTACGTTACTTCAATTTTACTGTGGAAAATGTTGCAAAGATCTAATGAACTAAATTTTTTTAGTTGTTCTTCATGTAGTTAAACTCTTAGAAATTAGTATTTGCTACCAGAAACACAAGCAAAATTGTGCTGTTTAGTGTTCTTACCTGTGTGTTTGATCACAGAGCCGAATTTTGAAGCATGCTGGTGATTTGGCAGCTGCTGCAGCATTGGCTGATGAAGCAAGATGCATGGATCTTGCAGATCGCTATATAAACAGTGAATGTGTCAAACGTATGCTGCAGGCTGATCAGGTCTTGAAGATAGTTTTTATCTGACTCCATTTTCTAAATATTCTTGTTTTCTGTGTCCAATTTTATTTATCTGCATGCAGTGCTTTTTTCTACACTATTGTAATTTACACTGAATTCCCTTTGAAGGTTGCTGAGGCAGAAAAAACTGCTGTGTTGTTCACTAAAGACGGGGATCAGCACAACAACCTTTATGACATGCAGTGCATGTGGTTGGTCTCTGCTTACCTCTTTAGACTGACTTACTAAAGTTAATTATGTACCAATTAAATGCATAATTAAATTGTATGGTGGAAGGTATGAGCTTGCTTCTGGTGAAAGTTACTTCCGTCAAGGTGATCTTGGACGTGCTCTGAAGAAGTTCTTAGCTGTGGAGAAGCACTATGCTGATATTACTGAAGACCAATTTGACTTCCATTCATATTGCTTGAGGAAAATGACACTACGTGCATATGTGGCCATGCTTAAATTTCAGGATAGGCTGCATTCACATGCATATTTTCACAAAGCTGCTTCTGGGGCAATCAGGTAGTGTACTTTTTTTAGTGGGGTATAAGTTACTGTTTTCATAGACATCCTTCCGTTAGTTTGAGGAATTAAAGGTGCCTTGACTACCAGCACACTTGCCTTGCGTTGTTAATGTTGTGAACAGAGTGTTTTTGTTACCTGTTCATGTTCTCTCATGCTCTGATACCTGATCTTGTAGTAATGGGAGTTTATTGTGGGAGGAATTCATTAGCTTTTCTTTGCATTTGGTCTTATTTTTATTTGTTGTTTGATTAATTATTATATCCTTTGTCACTTGGTTGAAATTTCTTTGATGAAAATGGATAAATTAGTTCCCATGTTCTATTGAAGTTTGTTTTCGGGTTTTCTACTGATTCTGGTTGATTTGAACAGGCACTGGTTTAGGTATTGTGGAGTACATGGTGCGAGCTTCTGGTCATTTGTTATTAATATTGTAGTAATAAATTGGAGTTGAAACAAATGGTTAATCCTGTTACTGGCTGCCATTGCCTGTGTGTCGTGCATGCAGCCAGCTGTTGGGGTTCTCAGTTTCATCAAGTTGCATCCTTGTGTTTTGACTGGACCATGTATTCTGATGTGTTTCTTTATATGGACATGATGCTTTCTAGGGAAAAATGAGAATTCGGTGATAATGGCCATATGAGACAATTTTTGAGGCACCATTATCTCCTTAGTGCCAGGTGAACAATTTAGATTTGAAAGGAGAGATGAGAGATGAGTTTGGTTGGCAGCTGAGTTTGTTTTGAGCAATGTTTCTCCTGTGCTTTGACCTTTTGTTTCACCTTATTTTAAGATGTATCAGAGTTTTCTGAAAAGGTATATTGTGTTCATTTGTCAGTTCCAAATTAGTCATGTATTGATGTTTTTCATGAGGGTTCCTTACAGCTGCTTGTTCAAGCTTTTATTTTAAAATTTTGCAGTTGGTTATTCAACTATATAACATCGTTTTTTTGGCCTGGAGTGATGGGCCTCCTTTAACTGCCATTGCATGTTATTCTGTTCTTTTTATCATCATGTAATGTTTTTCAGTTCATGCGTGAGATTTAATTACATTAATTTTGGGTGCAGATGTTACATAAAATTGTACGACTCTCCCTCTAAGTCAACCATTGAAGAAGATGATGAAATGTCAAAGTTGCTGCCTTCTCAGAAAAAGAAGATGAGGCAAAAGCAGAAAAAGGCAGAAGCACGAGCTAAGAGAGTACGTTATTTGTGTTCTAAAGCAACATTCTTTTTAATACTTCATTTGTTATTTTTTTTATCTTGTTTCTTTTCCCAGGAGGCAGAGGTAAAGAATGAAGAATCAAGTGCAAGTGGTGTCTCTAAGTCAGGAAAGCGACATGTCAAGCCTGTAGATCCAGATCCTAATGGGGAAAAGTTATTGCAGGTTAGTTCTGGACTTTTCTCTTTTAGGATTTTCTTTTCCTTTTTTTTTTTTTGTTTTCAATCCTTTTCCTTTTGAGCTTAGATTCTAGACTGCTGTAAAAGTCCATAGGGTTAGGTTAGGGAACTCAAAATTATCTATTTTTTCAATTCTGGTTTAATTACTATGTCTGATTATTCAGATTGAAGATCCATTGTCAGAAGCTACAAAGTACTTGAAACTGCTTCAGAAGAACTCACCTGACTCTTTGGAGACTCACATGCTTTCATTTGAAGTTAATATGCGAAAGCAGAAAATTTTGCTCGCCTTACAGGTGCATCTTTTTCCTTTAGTGTCACAATTTCACTTCTGCATGTCGATTAGTTTTGCAATGAAATCTGCATTGGGAGTACAACATTAGTGATGTACTGTCTCATATGCTAGCATGAAGAAAAAACTTTGAATGACAACTAACCTACAAAAGCATAAGAATTTTATTCTTTAAGATTAGAGGTTCTATTTACAGTTTGATGTTTTGATAACATTGAATTAATGTATGTTGCCCACTTTGTAGGCTGTAAAACAACTGCTAAGGTTGGATGCTGAAAACCCAGATTCTCATCACTGTTTGGTGTGTAATTCTTCTTTATAATAGTTCTTCTGTTTTCTAATTTTTATCTGATTGGTCATGTTCATTTATTATCAGCTTTTATGATGGAACCAATTGGTTTGCTGTGCTTTTTAACAGCTGTTGGTTTTGAACTTTATATGCTACAGGTTAGATTCTTCCATACAGTGGGATTGATGGCTGCTCCGGTGACAGATACTGAGAAACTTGTTTGGCGTGTTTTGGAAGCAGAGAGCCCGTTGATCAGGTTCACCAGTCATTTTTGTTTTGTTTTCCAGTGTGATGTGTATTCCTTTAGTAATCTCTGCTGATTTAATACTGGTTCTTTTACTAAGCGTGCATAAATTTAAATCATCCTTTTGTTTTGTTTGCTTTGCAGTCAATTGTATGGGAAATCTCTTACTGAAGCAAACCATAGTTTCCTTGAAAAGCATAAAGGTCATTTCCTTTATATGACATTTTTGGCGCAAATTTTAAGCCATGTAGCATTTTTGGTGTTCTTATGCTGACTTTTCTTGGTTTTTTTAGATTCCTTGATGCATAGGGCTGCAGTTGCAGAAATGCTGTATCTTCTAGAACCTGACAAGAAATCTGAGGCTATCAAATTAATTGAAGATTCAACCAACAATGTTGTGCCAGGGTAATATTTCCTCAGCACATCCCCCCCACCCCCATTGGCTTAGTTTGGTACCTTTTTTTAAAAAAAATATTTGGCAAAAGCTTATCCTTGTCTCTTGAACATTTTCTTGTGATCTTATTCTCAGGAATGGAGCCCTTGGACCGATCAAGGATTGGAAACTCAAGGATTGCATTGCAGTCCACAAACTACTAGGAACAGCTCTTGTTGACCCTGATGCTGCGTCAAGTAAGTACACAAATTTGCTATTGGTACATAACTACAATTATGTCTATTTTATTTGACAGTTAAGGTGCAAAATCTGCAATATTGGTATTCAGTTTTTATAGAATTCTGATACCTCTTTCTAGTTGTATAAACTTCATATTGATCATGATTTCACGTGTTTGTTAATTATGGTGGTGCAATTCATCAGATCAGGTAGAATTGCCAGATGCTAGGCTAGGACGTCTTTGTCATGGTTCTCTTATTGCAGTCATCTTTCTCTAGAACCCACTATCTCTACTCATTTATTTCTTTAAATCATTTTTTCGGAAACCAATGGTTGCAAGGATTTTGTTGTGTTACCTATGTATTGCGTGGAATATGCTAAAATTTATTATCGGCCTCCAAATTTGCATCTGCATCATTTTTCCAATTGTCTTTATTTCTCTTGGAGAATGGCAAAATTGTCTTTTGCTTATCTATACATTTCATATTAAGTTTCTCATCTTTTGCAGGGTGGAAGGCACGCTGTGCAGATTACTTTCCCTACTCCACATACTTCGAGGGAAAATATAGTTCTGCCATACCCAACTCAGCGTACAATCAGACAGGAAATAGCATTGAAAATGGGAGTGCAAACCATGCTGGAGATAATAAGATCTCCGATTCTATTGCAACAAACGGACAACTAGAGGCTTTCAAGGGTCTCACCATCTGAAAATGATGCTGAATGCATACAGCAGCTAACGGTCAACCTCTCAATGGTTTAATCAGTAGATTGCGTAAAAGACCAGCAGCAGATAAGTTCTTTGTTTGAGATGATATCTGGTTTGCTTTGGTGCTTCATTAAAGGAGGATCATTTTGAGGTCATGCAAACACAACGTAAAATCCTCTCTACTATTGATCTGAGATGAAATTTTTTTTTACACTTCTACCTAGCGCGACCGGTGAATGCATTCATTTGCAAATGTGTATAACATACTCCCATTATTGTGCTTGGGTTCTTTCATTTTCGTCTCCTGTTAGAGTTTGATTTTGTTTTAATATTTAACTCACTAATAGGTGAGAGAGATCTTTAGACAAAGGTGGCTCTATGAATTTTCAGATACGCATATGAAGTTTATATCTATTTATCATCTTATTAGGTCAGGGGAGCTGTGACAGGATTCATTTTTTCTTTTGAGTACTGGTCCTATATTCGGTCAGCATAGAACAATTTCTAGTAGAGCTGCTGATCTCCAGAGCTTGTTGTACTTTTTTGCCCATTCTATTAGCTGTTATTTCATGTATAAACACTTTGATATTGTGAAAAATTTTGCTACAATATTCATAAAAATGGCAGCGGCTGTCATCAATTTCACTACTTTACTTTCATCATCATATTTAAGCCTTGTCTTTATGTATTCATGAGCATAAAGTTGTTTCAACTCATGTCGATCCTGGACAAACTCTTAGCTCCAGGCGGGCCGATGCTGATCAATCTTCTGCTGCGCTGTGCTTGTCCTGCCAAGAGAAATATGAACCCAAATGCTAGTCAGGAGCAACCAGATTATAATATTTCAACTTGTGAATAATAATTTCTATGCTATAACAATTTCTGGTGATTTAGGTTACTTTCTTCCCCAGCAATCATAAACAGCAAGAAACACAATCTTCATTTCTCCTCTTCAACAACCTGATCAACCCCCTACAATTTCTTTTAAACATATATCAGAATGCTTCAACTTTTGGTAAACATGGCAACACACCGCACTTAATTTTACCTCCTGAATAACTAGGCTAACAGTATCAGTTACACTTCCTAGTTGAAATCTATTCTACCTGACGACTTCCCTTTTACCCTGATATTCGCAAGTTGTATGCAGCATTATTCTGCTCTCTTCTGAGTTACCGGGTGATTGCATTGAGGAGTGTAGAGAATGACTTTTAGGCTTGTTTTCCAGGAATCCAACTGCACCTTTTACCAGATTTAATGGACCAGTAACATTTGATATACTTGAATTTTTTTCCTCAACAGCTATTCAAACGTTACCATTGGGATATTCTCCATTTCTGTCTGGCCGTGAATCTGCCAGTTGTCTTTGTATTCGGCTAATAATTCTGTTGCATGTGGCTGAGCATTTTAAATCATCAACATTCATGGGATTTTAACGAATCATAGGAAACTTCTATACCATGTTATACGCATGCAGGATATTTTGTATTATTTCTTTCTTGTTAGTATCACTTCAAAGTTAGGTCATGAACCAAGATCAAACCTTTTTCTTTTATTCTTAGCACTTTATCACTTCTTGATGGAATTATTTTACTAAATTAACCTAAAAACTATTACAGAAATATTTTCTTTCAGGGAAAAGAATGAAGAAGAAATCTTTCCTTAAATTTCAATAGAAACTATACTACGATTGAAAGTTAATCCATGATTTCTGCAAGTATGTTTAGCTGGCAAGCTCAATTAATGATTTTTATTTCTTTTCTAATGAAGATCTGTTATGAATCAACAAGCATACATGAAGCTGATTAAAATTTGAACACCCTCCAACAGGGTGAGACGGAATTTCAGTACAGCTCTGTTTTATGCTCAATAATTGAAAATTGCTGTCAAGAACAAAAAGTTCTGGAACTTTTCTGCTTATTTGAAATATATTACCTAACAAATTTACAAATCTGTGATTATCTCCATTTTAATGAACTGATGATTGATGCCAAACCCCACATAAGTTACAGCATTCCCAAAAAAAACCAAAACTCGAGCCTTCAGAATGATCTTCAACCTGAAAATGAAGGGGTCACCTAATTACCTAGAATGGGGTTTCTCCCTTCATCGATATCAATGAGGAGAACATCTTCAGGATTTGATCCACTTGGTCCTTCAGCATAAAGTGTAGGAAGGTAAGCCTTGTATGCTGGCAAGTAACGAGAAACAAAATCTTTAACCTGCAACAGAAGTGATGAACGTGCTTCAGTTCTGAAACAAAGGTCTTAATATGGCAAAAGTGAAGTAGCATTCCGATAAATTGTTCATCAACAAACACCCACCTCCTCGTTACTCATCCCTGGTAATCCTGCTTCTCTCATGGCAATCTCTGCCTGCAAAACCATCAACACTGTCAGAACTCGGAGACTGTTTAACATATGGTTCGATAGTTTTGGTTTCAGGTTTGTGTTATATCAACCTGCAAACGCCATTGATAGACATAACTGGGATCCTGAATCTTGATAACCACCCATGCTTTTATAAACCTGTCCCATGCGTCATAATATGCTTCAAGATTCTTATTCACCTTCTCTAGCTGCAAAATTGAATAACAAAGACCTGAGGTGAATTTGAAGAAAGTAGGAAGAGAAGTTTCCGGTCTGCAAGACTAAATTCTCGATTTTGAAACCTGTGGATCAACAGCTTTCACGTCTTCCATTGGAAGAGGTTTAAAACCAAGCATCCAGCCCTCAAATAGTATCACCTAAAGATCAGCAAAAGACACAAAACGATGAGCAAAACTGAAGAAATTTTGGCAGATGTTCACAGAGAAAGTGGAAAGAAAGAAAGATCTAGTCCTCTGCTTAATATCATGCGGAACCAAGTGTTCAGATTTCAACCAACAACTACTTGTAACAATGACCATATGAAGAAAGGATCAAAGAAAAAGCATTTGAAGTCGCGTTGAATACAGAATTCCATGGCATCGTGAACAAGAAATGTTTAATTCAGAAGCTAGAATTGTATTATGAAGATTTTCTTACTCTTAATGGTCCTTCAACCTCTGGCCATTTTGAAGGATCACCTCTGTCACCCCTCCCGTTGTAGGCAGACTGCAAACAAAAGCAATCTCTCATTTGAAGCACATTGACTAATTGGTTAACAGCAAAATCTTTCACATCAAATATGGGAACAAATTGACGAGAAATGAGGAAAAGAAACATTGTTATTTGCGTACTTTATCATATCGAGGTAGCTTCATCTTTGTACCTGAAAACTTATGATGAAAATCAAATCAATTCCAGCATAAGAAATAGGAGAAGAGAAGAAGGCGACTGAAAAACCTCTTACCTTCTCTGGTCAATTTTTCTAAAGCTGTTAGAGTTTCAACAGAGAATGGAAGATCATGACTCCCAGCATTTCCACGAAACTGGCAATCATAACAATTGCAAATGTCATTCAGAAAAGGAAATCTCTTTTCAGTTTTCTATTGGATTATAGTTTAGCAATTTTGTTCTTCATTTATTTATCAAAATATGTTGTGCAAGCGTTAATTGCAACCTCTAAAAGGGCATTTTCTGGATTTGCTTCTCTCAGCTTAGCCTGCAATTAATGTCAATTTGGATCATCATCTCCAAAATGAGGGGAAAATAGCACATGCCTAAAAAAATCCTGAATGTATAATGACCTGGCCCTCAGCAGTCAAATAAAAATCATCTATCGATAATGTTGCAGACTTCCTGAGAAGATAACACAAGTCAACAATCAAATGTTAAGTGGCGAAACAAGCAATTGAAGAATCATTGGCGCCAAAAATATGAAATTCTGTAGCGTTTTATGTTCGTAAAAGCTCACCGGCTGGTAGCTGCGAAGAGATAATCAAGGGCAAACACAAGTGTAGTCTTTCCACAACCTTGAGGTGCACTAAAGCCAATCTACATCACGCCGGATATCAGCATTCATGAGATAAAAATTGCAATAATCAAACAATAATCAATGCAGGAACTAAGCAGTAATCGTAGCAGAAAAGACTGCAGAAAAGTATGCATTATACCACTAAAGGAGGTATGTCTTCTCCATCTTTAAACTGTGACATATGCTTGGATATCTTATCTTCACACCACAAGAAAACCGGTATGTAGTAATGGTAAAACCGCGCTTTCTGTGCTTGATTGAGGTATAATTCGTTGAGCTGAAACAATCGGCACAACTGCAAGCCATATGATATCCATTTGTCAATGGACTCAGCAATATCATCTGAAGTTAAGCCTAGTTTGCTTATGAGAGGACCCGAGCAGATAAACTCGTAAAGATCTTCGACTGATGAAACTTCTGCAGGTGCTGAAGGAAACACAGAAGAATTCAATCTTCTTTGAAGATGTTTGTTGGTTGAATTGAAGGTTTGGAGCTTGGAATTGTCCTGAATCCATGAATTATAACTGCCTGTAAAAATCTATGATTTATCAATAATGTAGCCAAAAACTTTTGCCCCGGAACAAACATAATCCAATTTTACGAGGAAATGATTAATTCTAAACTTGAAGTAGCCAACTGCAGTAATTCTGCTTCACTTGTTCTCCTATAAGAATCATTGAGGATTAAAAACAAACATCTGGTCTACACGAAATCACATGAGCTAACGGACATAAACAAACTTCACCCATGAAATTGAAGTGAAAGATAAGAACTTTACCTGATATGGGGAAATGGGTAGACATAAAAGAGAGCTTACAAGAAGAAGAAGAAGGGTAGTTAGATTTGTCAAAAGAGGAATGATGGCGATGATGATAAGAACAAGGCAAAGATTGTAACTTGGAATTAAGATTAAAATAATGAGAATCATTGTTATTAAAATAAGAAGAAGAGGAGGTGTTGCTGGCATTGACGTTAGCAATATTAGTATTATTGTTATTAGAAAAAGGTAAGTTCTTGGGAGGGAATTGCGATAAGATATTCAGAGCCGCCATTGCCACGCTCTCTCACAGCTTCAACCACTTCCCTCTCTCTCTCTCTCTCTGTTTTTCTTTCTTCTTTCTCTCTCTACCGCAACAGTATTAACTGAAGATTTTTCACAATTTTAAATGTCTCACAGGGTGACACCTGGCTCTTCCTGCCCATCTAAAATGTCTCATCCTCAAATTTTTTACCATACAAATAAACTATATATATAATATTTATATTTATAGATTCAATATTAATCTTCTCGTATCCATTAATTGATGTAATTGAGATGTATTTTTCCTAGAATTTTTATGTAAATATATATTTATTCAAGGAATTTATTATGGTATTCATCTGAACCACAGAAGAAAATTATATAAAAACTGGTGCCTTATGTCTGGTGAAAAGGAGCAATTCCGTTCCTGGAAAATAATCCTGAAAAAATGGCGGTCCAGTTGATGATTTCAGGGCTCCAATCCATTCTCTATACACCCATATGCAATCACCCGGTTACTCTGAAGGATGGAAGGAGGTTGTCAGGAAAAATGGATTTGTAGCGGGAGGTAAAATTCAGTTCAGCGTCTGCCATTTTCACTATTTTTTAACAAGTTGAAAGCATTCTGCTTGTGCGAAAGGCTTGCTTGATAACATTGTTGAAGAGGATGCAGATGAAGACAATGAAGAATGATGATAACCCTGAAATGGGAAGGAACTCTCAACTGTTTGGAAACGGATGAAAATGCTTAAACCCATCACGATTTCATACGACTGATCATCTAGTCATTTTTTTTCTTTCATTGCTAAATTCAGAAGTAAGCTAAAACCATATCAGATTCTGTCCATATAATTATTAATACATGAACTTCCTGTGTTGCAGAGGATTATAAAGGATATTACTGAGCATTGAAAAGGTTTAATCCTGACAAAGTATTTTTCTCATGACAGAACTTGGAAGTTGAGAGTATATGATGAAATACATGAACCAGTCCTACTACAGTATGACCACCGACTGCCCTGACAAAAGATGAAATGGCTCATTAAAATCCCAGGAAGAATGTCAAACATAACTACCATACTGTTATCCTACTGATTCAAGCGGTAACTGAAAATAATACCGCTAACTCAGAAGAAAGTGAAGCCAACAAGTAGACAAGTTCAATAAGTACATTCGATACCGAAAACAACGAATCACATGCTGTCAAATACATTCGACCGGTTAAATTTTCTCAACTTTTTACAGTCTGACAAAAAAATTTCCCTCTTTTGGTGGTTGACGTGATAATCTAATGAAAGTGATAGTTACATTGACATTGATCAGAAGCACTGAATCCAGTGGACTTCACAACAGAAAAATGAAAAATAAAACCTACAATCGTAAATCTGGTGGATGGCTCGTGATATTAGATAATAGGTAATTGCCTGAAGAAAATGACAATATGCAGAGCCTCTAAATGGAACTTCATCTAAGAAGTGCTAAAGTTAGCAACTTTCAGTAATGTAAACCTGTCAACTTATCTTCAAAATAATGTTTCTAGCAGTTTTGCAGAAGGCAAAGCAGCAACGGATTTGAACTGCAATTCAGGATCAAAAAGAAAAGCCAGATTATGAAACAGAAGAAAATTATACAGCAAAATTGTAAACAGAATTGATTTGATGATACCTTCTGCTGCCTATACTTCATCCGAATAGCATTCAGAAGACACCCATTAGTGTTTAACTGTAGGTCTTGTAAAGCAAGGACCGCAGTTTTAATGTCAGATGGTTTATACGAAGTGTAGTGCTCTAGTGTTCGATTCTGAGAATGAAAAAAGGCTTCAAGTCAGGCTCAAAACAGGAGTGGAAAATGGCCAAGTCGGCCAGAATGATGAGAAGAAGAAACGTACCCAAGGATGACTTGTCTGATCCAGTGTCCATCTTGCAAGAAATACAGCAGAAGCAGCAATAACCGATGGGAGGAAATTCAAGAAACTATAATCAACCAATGTCAGCTCTGATAGATAATCAGCCAAGTACTCCAGTTCATAACTTGGGATCTGCACATTAGCATCAGTTTATGAGAATGAAATCTAAAGCAAAATTCTTCGACATGGCACAAAGTACTCCAACCAAAATATACCTTGTAAGAAGCCTGTGCCGCACGTAGAAATCTCCTGAAAACCAAAATTATGAACAAAACCATCCTGAATGTTCAGACGAGTTGTAAAATATTTAACTGCAATTTATGAAAATAAAGATAACTCGATACCTGAGAAAAGTTTTTGCAGTGGGAGCAAATAATTGAAAGCCAAAATATCTCAATACCAGACTTTCCATCTTCAGCACCTGCAAAAATTTGTGATAAGAAAATGAAATGCTAGCAACAGAGAGGAACATGAATGAAAAATGACTACTCATATATCATAAAATTCACTCCATGGCAGGTAGTTAGCAAAGAAAATCAATTGGTATGTGGATTCCTGAGCATCAATTAAGCAAGCACACGTCTGAATCTGTAATTCTGAAACCATATAAGCCATAAGAATGGTATGATCCAAGAAACCATTCCATACCTCCCCTCTCGTGTACGTGTTATCGGTAATGAAGCAAAAGTCCTCCACTCGAGGCGCACAAATTTCTTCATATTTGCTTCAAGATATAAACAGGGAAATCAATTTAACATCATATGACAAATAGCCATATCCTAAATCTCCCATGTGCTAATAAAAGCTGTTTAGATTTAACCATAATAGTATCTAAAAATTACCTCTAAAGAGGCAAAGATACGGCAAAATAATGAAAAACAGATGGTAATGCAGACTGGTGCCTTATCAGAAATGTAGTGATGTTACCAATGAGTTAAGAACTTACGAGGCGATCAGCATGCAAGTAATGCCAAGAAGTTGAAGTTTCTGTCTTTCAATGTAATTTTGAGAGAGAAACCAATCTATGAGATACACCGTGAGATAAAGTGTATCGGGCACCAACTTGTATTCCTCAGATACCTGAAACCAATTATGGGTTTGATCTGTCAATCATTTGTTTAGAATCTGCAAGAGCAATCATGTAGAATCCAATCCATTTGAGTACAGCATGTGGAAACAAAAACTGTTATATAGATTGAAAGCCATGCAGACCTCCACAAGCCAATCAACCAGAATCCCTCTCATGCTTTGAGTGATATCTCGTTGGATTGTTTCCATGTAAGTGGATTTTGGCCTACGGACGAGCTGTACAAGCAGAGAAACAACCAATCAGTATCTTTCAGAGTTTTCATTTGTTTCAAGTTGGATTATCTTTTTTTTTTTTGTTGCATTGTGTATTAAAGATTATACTGCAACAAACTTGAAGTATGAAGAATTAAAAACAAACATTTTTCATGCAAAAAGAAAAGTGGTGGATATGAGACCAACCTCGGCGACACATAAATTCCGATAGATTTCAGAAGCATAGAGGCTGCAGAGTTGAGGATCTTTCTGATCGAAATCAATGTCTTTAACATCTGGATTACCAGACACCATCCCACCATCAACAAGGCTTCTTTTCTCCACTATAGACATTTTCAACAGAAATATCACTTACTTGCTGCATTCAACTACACACAAAAGAGAAAAATATAGAACCTTTGAAGTATCATCTTAAAAGATAATGGCCCACAACATCACCATCTATCCAGATGGGCTTCAACTTGAAGAAATCTTACCTAGTTCTGAAACCCAAAATTAATTTTAACCTCTTTGTTTCAAAAACACAAACTACAGACAATGAGCTTGGTTCGCAAATCACAACATTACATAGTTCTAAGAAGGTAATCTCATGTTCTTAATTTCATTGCGAGCAAGGCATTTAGGCTTCAGGGTGCAGCTTAGATGATTGCTAGTTTAACCAATTAATTCAATCATGTCTCTTCTAATAGCTGAATTTTCATCCCCAACAAAGTGGTCTTACCATAAACAAAAGCCTTTTGAACTCCCACAAGAACCTGAGTCTTTGGAACTCTCCAACTAACATTTCAACAATATGGCATCTTTGTTTAACAACTACTGAAAAAAAGTCTAGCAAAACAGCTAATTCGCTATTATCGTAAAAATGTTAGGTTACAATTATTTTAAGTTGTGAAATTCACAAAGAAGCATACCTTGCTTTGCTGGACTGCAGGGCTGCGATGGCACCTTAGAACATGGTTTGGGAACCCAATGGTTACCTACTTGAAACTCCCTTACTTTACTGAACTGACAATGCTCATCTTTCTCCAAGGTAGTTGAAGAAATAACTTCTGATTTAGACTCTGTTTTAACAGAATCTTGAACAATTTTTAGCTTCGAGTCAGCTTGAAGATGTGGGAGTTCTGCGACAAGTGAAGGAACGACTTTGGACACATTGCGCTGACCTTGTTTAGCCTGCTTTGAATGTTTAGCCTGTTAAATCAGCATTGAAAAGAAAGAATTTCAGATTAGTAAATGTCGAAAACGGAAAAGCATATTACAAGATGATGTTCTTATATGAATTCTAAATTCAGAACTCCAAAAACAGATATACTAAGACAAAAGGGATCATCAACCTGAATTCTGGTTGCATTGAAGCAACTCTTATACGAATTCTCACAGCAAACATTGGTGACATCTTGAAGAACTGCCCTCCTCTTTGTCTGAACACCAACATGATCATTAGCACTGGTACTGTTCTCATCCAAGGCTGTTCTTTTAGAACTTGCTCGCGTAATCCGCTTCTGACATTGTTGTCTGGTTTCCCCCAACGGCAGAGCTTTCCCAGGTGCACGCAAGGCAGCTGTACGGGCACGCGTTATTCTAGCATTGTGATCTCTAATATGAGGATGAATCATATTTTCCTTCATATTTACAAGCCTTAGATGAGAACAATGGTAAGCATCAAACTCAAATTAGGTGAGCAACCTGCAACAAGATCATCAATTCAGTACAGGCAATAAGAACATTTTCCAAACATATCATCAGGACAATAGAAGTTAAAGCCACACCACAGATTCTCAGAAAAAAGAGATCAAAATGCAACTTTCCATTGAAAAATGAACAATGTTCATCAAATTACGTACAGTAGCAGATATTTTTCCCTTATCAAACTAACACTAATCTAGATAAAACCTGCTGTTCTAATGCATTGGCAAAGTTATCAACTTTTCATGTCAAATTCAGCCCTAAGAAGACTTATCATACACAAAAGATCATCACATCACCGGATCTTTACAGATCAGTTTTAAAAACGAAAAAGAATTCCCATTTACATGGAGAAATTTTCTTTGTAAACAATCACTCTGATGTCAAGGGTATACACACATATATATATATATATATATATACATAGATATATGCAGAATCCATTTTTAAAAAAGTTGCCGTTGTCCCCAATACCGCATTCTTCTTCAGAAAACTTTCCCTTCGAAATATACGATACCCTATCACAAAATTTAAAAATGCCAAGCATCAAGATCCAGGATCGGCAAAATTCGCGTTCAAAGCATGAAAATTCGGGAAACAAATCTTGGCATCAGAATGAAGATCGAGAAGAAGAAACAACTTCGTTTCCATTTTTTCTTGAAAACAAAACAAGAAGGAGAAGAAGAAGAAAATAATTGATAACTGAATCTTGGAATTAAACAAAATGAATTTTCATTTCAAAGACTTGAAGATTTCCCGAGTTATATAAACTCGTTTCAGAAATAATTTCGAATTTATATTTCCAAATTGAAAATTTTGTTACTATAATTTCCTTTTTCTCTTCCATTATATCCATTTTTCTTTACCATCATAACTGTTTCCAAATATAAACACAGGCTGATTAAGATAATAACAATCGTAATAATGAGCATTGGCTCAGCCTCATGCTTCCTAAATATTTTTAAAAATATAACAACGAAAAGAAGAGCAAAATGCAACTTCCTTACAAATTACAGCACTTTCTCAATGGCCGAACAGAAACATAGCTTATCAAAACAAACAAAAACAAGCACTAAAACACTATCAAAAACCAATCTTTGTCAAAAACCCAGTATCGGAACTTCGAATTTTTCAAGAATGGGAAGAACCCACTAAGCAAAAATCAATCTTTAAACATATGAACTTGTAAAACAACAATGTTAAAGAAAAACATACACATTCATAACCCAAAAAAAGGAAATGTGACCGTATAAAAAGCAACTTTCTACTGGGTACATAAACAGATTCAAAGAAAACCTGTCTTTTAATCTTCGAAGCTCCAAGAAGTACAAAGATTGAAGAGAGCTTAAAAAGAAAAAAGGGGAGAGTGATAGTGAGCGGGACAGCATAGATTTTTTTAAAAAAATGGAAAACGAAAAAGAATTAAGAGAGATTATTGAATTTTTTATTAAATAATTATGGAAGGGCATTGACCGTTTGACTTGATTTAAAATGGGTGAAAGACAGTTCATTAGCAGGAGTTAATTAGAATTAGTCCTCTGTAATTAAAGATTATCGCACGCTTATCGATCGGTAATGACGAGACTAATCCAGATTATTTGGGTTTTAGTTCTTTAGATTTTCACTTGCATTCTTCTTTTTCTTTTCCTTTTTTCTGGTTATTATTTGATGGGTTGACTCTTTCGTTTTAGCTTTTAAGAATTTTTGTGGCTATTTTATATTCCATGATTTTTCTATTTTTCCCTTTTAAATCGCTCTTAAAATTAATTTTTCTTTTTTTAAAAAAATATTTGAATTTTTGATTCGAGTATAAAAATGTCAATTATCAGTTTATTTCTTTTAATTAAAACAAATAAATTTATTATTTTTCATCATTGTAATTTTTCTAATTAAAACACGTATAAATTGTAATTTTTTAAAAAATATTTTCATTAATTTTAAAATATATTAATTTATTTTAATTTTGTTGAAGTATGAATAACTTTTAATTAGAAGACTTGTTTGAAAATTTTGAGATGTTTTTATTTTTAATTTCATAATTTAATAATTTAATTCTAATATGAAATTAGATTCTAATAAGAAAATAAAGAAATCATCGAGATAAATATAATTTTATTTTTTTATTTTTTCTAATGGTAAAATAGATTTAAAAAACTAATTATAATTTATTCATTTTAAAATTTTAAGTTTTTAATCTCGAGTTTAATTCTAAATACGTTTATGATAAATTGAAAAATTTGTCATTTTAAAATGCATCATTTAATCAATTTAAATTAATAAAAAAAATTATATCTAGGCAACTAAAAATATAAGATTTTTGCATAATAAGATAAAATAAAAAAGTTTGAAAAAAATAAATTGATTGATTTTTAAAATTAAAGATAAAATTGAAAAATAAATTAAAATTTAATATAAATTTTGTAATTTATTATTGAAAGACATCATTTTGATAATCAAAATAAACAATAAAAGTTATAAAAATGGATGTTAACAAAAGCACACTTATTATTTATCATAAAATAAAAAATATAAGATAAAATTAATAAATTTTAAAATCAATAATAAAATTAAAAATATTAAAATTGAGAATAAAGAATATAATTTTTTCTTTTTTTTTTAATATTTATGTATGATGGAAATAAATTTTAAAATTATATGATTTATTTATTTACCGTAAGTTTCAGACTTAGGAACTTGAAAGATTTAACCACTTTAAATAAATTAAAAATTAAATTTGTAAACCTAAATTAAATGGAATACTTTAAAAATCAAAAAAATTAAATTATATAACTGATATAAAATAATATTATTTTAAATACTAATATAAAATATTATTTTATAATTTAAATTTTTAGTTTTCAACTAAATTAAAAATTAAAAATCAAAATCAAATTAAAATTATCAAATATCATATAATCGGTTCAATTATTTTTTTATTTCTAATATACATATATATTATCCTTATATAATCACATTAAATTAAATTAATAGAAAAGGTCATATTTTTTATTTAATTAATATATCAATCAATTTAAATAAACATCACAATTATATATTTTTATATAATTTTAAATATTATTGTGGGATATAGATTATCATTTTATATTAAAACAAATTTTGATAAACGATGAATCAATAATAATATTAACCTGCAGTATATAATCATATATTAATGATAATTATTAAATATAAAATTTGAAATATTTAATTTTTAAAAATCAAATATTTTACTTTGCTAGGAACGTTAGTTGTTTACTTATCAACAAATTGGTATTAATTTATTTTTCAACAGTTATTGTCTAAGAATTTAATACAATCTAATAGCTGTATTTTTTTTATATTTTTTTTATAAAAAGTGTCAAAGATTAGGGATAGGGATTTATAAATAATAAAAATGGATTAAATTGTTAAAATTTTGGTAATGACGGGTGATTGGATAATTTGGATCCACGTGATCTGTGGATCTGTTAAAATGATTTTAATAATCGAGTGGGCCAAAATGTAATTTATTTAAATTATATAATCATAATAATTAATATCATCCTCTCGTAATTATTAAATTTTAATTTTAGTTAATAGAAGCTCGTAATATGTTGGCAGTATCTAAAGGAAAACCTATTATTGTTTTAATGGACTGATTTAAATATCATTAATTTAAAATTAAAATATTATTAATTTCGTAATTTTTGTAATTTCATCAATTTAATTTATAGAATATTACAAGTTTTAGAATATACAAGAATTTGGATTTGAAAAGGGAAACATAAACATGGAGGTGATGATGGGAGTAAGAGAGTGAATATAATTAATAATTAATAATTAATAATTAAAGTAAAAAGGTTTCTGAAAAATAATAAAAATTTGAAAATTTGAAATGGGAAAACGCTAAACCAACCAACCAACCAACCAACCCAAAAATTTTTGAAATGGTAACAGCGTAACGGCACATTTATTAGATTTAATAAATTAATTATTCCAACACGTGATCTTGCAGCTTTTACTACCAAAGTGTTTTAGTATGCTTTAAGATGACGTGGACCCCACATCCTGGGTGTCGCTCTCACCGCCTTTCCCTTGAACAATCCTTTTTCCATGCACTCTTAATTATTTTTCTAAAAATCTCTGCTTCTGCCACGTGTAGCTACTTTTCAAAACTAGGAATTTAAATGTTTTTTTTAATTATTAAAAAATTCCTTAACCTAATCTAGGATGTAAGATTGTTTATTTAACTTTATCACATGGGAGCTTTTTTTTTTTTTTTTCATTAACTCTTTGTATAATAATGTGATTAAACATTAAATCATGATTATTGTCTAGTTTGATATCAGTCGGCTAATTTGGAATTTTGGGTCGTATTTAATTATATTAATTTACAATCATATTAAATATTAAATTTGTAATTAATTTTAATACAATCTTAAATCTTAATTACGTTATAAATTTGAATTTAAAATTCAATTTAATTTTAAAATGAATAATATAATATGAATTGTTTAATATAATTTTTTTATTAAAAAATTAATATAATTATAAATTTTATATTAACGATCTAACTAACAATTATTAAAATGATTCAATAATAATTTTATAAGATTTAGCTACAAAAATGGTTAAATTCATAAACCTGCGTTGAAGAACAATTATAACATAATTTACTTATAAGCATATACTAGTTATTTATTTTCCATGAGAAAAATTAAGGCTTTATATGGTTTTATTTGATGTTATGATGTGAAAATTTATTTTTATTTTTTAATTTAATTATTATTTGAAAATATAATTTTTTTAAAAAAGTAAATAAGTATTTAAAAAACAGCTTGTAAAAACTAATTTAAAAAAATTAAAAAATTAAAAAATAATTCAAAATAATTTTTAACATGAAAATTAACTAAAAATTTAAAATGATTTTCATAATGTTTATGTTTTCAAGCAACTTATTAATTAAATATTTTTTAGATGATGAAAACAATAAAAAAGAAATTCAAACTATATTGTGAATTGAGAGAAAAGACGAAAGTAAAATAAATGGAAGCAGAGAAAAGGAATAAATAACATAAATAATTGATATCAATATTATTTAATTTTAAAAAGTAATGAATATTGGTAAATATCTAACCATATAATTATATTTTTAAATTTATAAATAATTAATATAAATATCTAGCTATCACGAACTCATATTTATCTTATAAAAAAATATAATATTATTTAATAAAATTGTCAACAAATATAAAAAAATATTATAAAAATAATGCTTTTAAAGATAAGTTATGCATTACTTTAAATTTATATAAATATTTATTTCAAATTTATTTAATGTTGATTTCATATATATTTTACTTTTAATGAAGATATATTTTAAATAAATAATGATTGATTGTTAAAAATATTAATAATATAAGCAAATATGATATGGGATGAAAGTGAGATTGAGCAAGTGTTGGATGCAGCAGCAAACATTATAACAAGAAAAAGGGCAGCAATCCTAACGTTGTAACATTCGGAGTCGGAGTTTCAATTCAAATCGGACCCTTTTTAACTTTCAAGCACAAAGCAAGAAAAATAAATGAAAAACAAAAAGGGCAAAATTGTAGTACTGAAGAAAAAGGTCCACAAGTAACCAATTTGGGCCCCGCATCTTACAACGGCCAACCAGACCAAACCACACATTCTTCTATCTATAAATCGGCCCAACCCGAAACCAACGGCTGCCGGTCGAGCTGTGATTTTCTTTTAACCTCACCCGGTTGCTACTTGAAAAATTAAACAAGAGAAATGTCAGGATTACAAGAACACTTGAAATTAGCAAGAGATTATGCTCTTGAAGGTCTTTACGATACTTCCATCATCTTCTTCGATGGCGCCATTGCTCAGATCAATAAGTAACTCTCTCTTTTTTTTTGTTCCTTCTCTTAATTTTAGTGGAAGTTCCCTTGTTTTGGCGGGGTTGTACGTTATCGATTTGATTTTGTTTCGAGTGTCGTGGGTTGTTTACTTTTCTATGATTTCATTGCTTTAATCCATGTTTGTGAAGGTTGGTAGTGTTGTTGTATTGATTTAGGCACCTAAATACGCTTGACGACCCTTTGATTCGTACCAAATGGATGAATGTAAAGAAAGCTATATCTGAGGAGACTGAAATTGTGAAGCAATTAGATGCAGAAAGAAGGGCATTTAAGCAAACACCTACAGCGTCAGGGAGGAGAGTTGCTTCTCCCCCTATTAATGCGAAATCTTCCTTTGTTTTCCAACCATTGGATGAATACCCTACTTCCTCTGCTCCTCCTCCTATTGATGATCCTGATGTCTGGAGGCCTCCCAGCCGTGATACTTCGAGTCGGAGACCTTCTGCTAGGGCTGGCCAAGTGGGCATGAGGAAATCACCACAGGAAGGGAGTTGGGGTGGTCGCACTGGGGGTCCTACTAAGGCAGGTACGACTGGCCGTGTTCCAAAAGCTGGCAGTGGTTCAAGCAGGGCGAATTCAGGAGTTCGAGCTTCAACTACAGGAAAGAAAGGCACTGGTGGCGGAAAAACTGGGAAAGGAGATTCAGCTGTAAGTTTTTCTTTTTTTGGTATTATTAACATTTGATCTTTGTGTTTGTTTTTGCAACTTCAATTTATTTTTCAAATGGAATGTTTGTTAGAATGGTGAAGGTGAAGATGGGAAATCAAAGAAGGGACAATATGAAGGACCTGATCCTGACTTGGCTGCTATGCTTGAAAGAGATGTCTTAGAAACTACCCCAGGAGTTAGATGGGATGATGTTGCAGGACTTAGTGAAGCAAAAAGACTTTTAGAAGAAGCCGTTGTCCTTCCATTATGGATGCCTGAATATTTCCAGGTATACTTGAATTGTTAAAGTGAACTTTTGTAGTTCACATTTATCATCTTATGAGTATGTGTTTTTTTTTTTTTAAAATGTTTTATCGCTTAATCATTTCTTTTCTAGACCTTCTGGAGTTGAATAAGATGCTGCATAATCCCTTTTCCATTTTCACATCTTTGAATTTGATGGAGATTTTGATGTTTTATTGGCAGGGTATTAGGAGGCCGTGGAAAGGTGTTCTTATGTTTGGTCCCCCTGGTACTGGGAAGACGCTGCTTGCCAAAGCTGTTGCTACTGAGTGCGGCACAACCTTTTTTAATGTTTCATCTGCTACATTGGCTTCAAAATGGCGTGGTGAGAGTGAGCGCATGGTGCGGTGTTTGTTTGATCTTGCCCGAGCTTATGCACCAAGCACAATATTCATTGATGAAATTGATTCATTGTGCAACGCTAGGGGGTAAGTTATTGTACTTCACAATAACTATCATGACCTACTACTATTAGTTCCTTCATAGCTGTTTGTTGGAAATTATTTCATTATATGCAAGAAATTGCTTGTTCAATTTGTTGGCCTATAGGCTTTAGTGATGCTTTAAATTGGGTGTGTCTCCCATTCTCAGGGCCTCTGGTGAACATGAATCATCTAGAAGGGTCAAGTCTGAACTTCTGGTTCAGGTAGATGGAGTCAACAACACATCAACAAATGAGGATGGCAGTCGAAAAATAGTGATGGTTTTGGCAGCTACTAACTTCCCATGGGACATAGATGAAGCACTGAGGTTTGTCGTGCTGTTTTTGTTGATGAATTCTGTAATACCCTTCGAATGTTTGTTTGAGTTAGCCATATATATTGAGCCATATGTCTAGAAGATGCTGTAATTTGGTACTTCAATGCACTGTGCTTTACATTAATTGATGCGATGCAGGAGGAGATTGGAAAAACGTATTTATATTCCCCTCCCCAATTTTGAGAGTCGTAAGGAGCTTATCAAGATCAACTTGAAAACTGTTGAGGTAAATTGATTTAATCTTCTCTCTTCTACTAAAGTTGATGGTAATTCTGTAAAATTCTTGGTTATATCACATTCTGCAAATTCAGAAATTCTTTCCCCTTTTTTTCCAAGTTCCATATATTTTCTATCACTCTGTAGTTCTTTATGTAACTCTTGGTAGCCTTATGGTTTCTTCGCTGCCATGTCTTCTGGAAAAGTATATCAAAATTTCATACCAAGTATAGTATTATCATTTCCAATATGAAGATTATAGGCAAATGACACAATAAGAAGACTACTTTAGTAACATCCTGTCATCTACAACCTTTTATGAAGATATCATTTATTGTCAAACATGGTAGCTAGATGGTGGCACAATCTAGAAATAGAGGGGTTGGTGCAACCATGATTTTACCTGAATTTGCAGTTTTTGAGCAATTTCTCTGATATATGAAGTTTTTATTCTGAAACAACTATGTATGCTGATATTTGTGGCGTTATACTTGTGAGTACTTACTGGTTAAGAATGATAATTATGCAGGTGGCTCCTGATGTAAATATTGATGAGGTGGCTCGTCGGACGGAGGGGTATAGTGGTGATGATCTTACTAACGTTTGCCGAGACGCTTCCTTGAATGGAATGAGACGAAAGATAGCAGGAAAGACACGTGAAGAAATTAAAAACATGGCGAAAGATGAGATATCGAAAGATCCTGTAGCAATGTGTGATTTTGAGGAGGCATTGCAGAAGGTTCAACGGAGTGTTTCCCAGGCTGATATTGAGAAGCACGAGAAATGGTTCCAAGAATTTGGATCTGCATAACAACTTATTGAGATGTTTGTTGTGTTTACTTTTGATTGTAATCTCTAATTTGCTTTGGTAGTTCTTCAGTGTATTGTGTTAAGTTTGTATGTGCAGTCTCGTATGAGATCATTCAATTTATTACCCAAATGGTAGCAGCATGTTAATTTACCAAAAAGCATATATATCCCCCATCATATAAAATCAGTTACTTAAAAGAATTATTAGCAACATCCTATCCCTCCACCACCACCGGTGGTGTCTTGTAAATGAGTATCGTATTTGACAGCCACCTCCTTATTCTGAAACAAAAATGGATTATAATTTGACAGCCTGCGACTTGGTTTGGTGTGGCGATGGAAGCTGCTTGCCTAATGAGACAGGGCATACTTGCCATTGCAATCAAGGCTCTGCAACTTTATTGAATGACACACAGCTACCTTGTTTTTAACAATGCAAGTAAAGCTACTTTATCCCTAGGCATCCATTCTTTTAGAACAAGGAAACTTCGTGTTCCAATTCTGAAAACTTGTAATGAATAATTCTCTGTCAGGCTACCTTGGAGCCGATTGTGATAGTTTTGGATTACGTCCATCAATGATACCATCCACCATTGCAAGTTGGAATGATCGGTCCCCAAAGTCGCAGTCACCCCCATCAAGCACTTCTGGCTCAGCTGGAAATGGTATATTATTTCTTTACGTTAATCATGATTCCATATTCATGGTGCTTGTTTCTCTTTTAAGAATCTTCAAAGTCAGATGAAAATGTTAAAACAAGGAAAGCAAAGGAAGACGATAAGAAAAGTGAACATGGTTTATGAATGATTTCGCACTTTATTTTCCCTAACAGGCCTATTACCATCATCCTGGAGGAGGAATCATGGTGCACTAACAATGATATTTCTAGCAACAACTTCCATAATTCTGGTTCAAGAATTTCTATGTTTCAGTTCAATGTACGAGGAAGTTAAGGATCATGCAAGCGAATATATAACAAAGTGACACCAAACTAATCTGTTGCAGTCTACTGATCCAGATTTGGGGACGTTTAAGGAACTAGAGGAGATTGATCATCCTCAACAGATTTAGACCCAGATTTGGAAAATTTAAAACGGGAAAATTCCATGCTTCTTAATTTGAGTAACAGATAGAGCAGAATCCCACATCCGAAACCCAATGCAGCACTTGATCCAGTCATGGAAACAGCAGCACAGACCAACATTACGAAGGATTCTTCTTTACTGTTCATATCTCTTGATGCCATTGCCAATTCAATCCCAGCAAATAACAGTAAAACTCCAAGAATTCCAATTGGGAATTGATTCAGAATCTTTACGAAAGAATTCCCAAATACCAGTCCGATCACTAGCTTTCCTAACCCAAGAAATACAACCGATGCTCCACTTCTTGCGCCAAATCTGTACTGCCCGGCTAACCCGCCTGCTCCATGGCAAACTGGCATCGCCCCGAACCAGCAACCCACCAAATTCATCAGTCCAACGCTGATGGAAACCCTGGTTGCTGATATTTCTCTTTCGGGAAACAAATCAGTTGATAATTTGCACACTGCTATGACGGAATTCAGTACAGATAATGGGATTTGTGGAATAGCTCCTCTCAAGAATCCAATTTTCCAATCTTCCCATGTAAATTTCAACACTTGTATTCTTGAGGGACCAAACTTGAGATCTTTAAAGATAGAAGGATCGCGGATGAAACATAATATCAATCCAAACAAGAAAACAATAAGAGCAGCTGGAATAGCTGATAAAATCCTTAATCGTCTATTAACTCGTCTCTGGGAAGACCGAGTCAGCGACTCATTATCATCATGCTCGTCACTGTTACTGGTAAGATGATCACCGCCAGACCCAGTGGTGAGAATGAGAAAAAGAAGGGCGGAAATGGCCAGAATTAACCCATCAAGGCCAAGCCATGAGCGAGCAGTAGTGGATTTCGAAGAGATGAAATCTTGATTATAACGAATATACTTGATAGCAGAGAAGGCAAAAGAAAGTCCTTGAGAGAGCTGAACGCCACGAACAACAGGTAGAGGAATGAAGTTGTAGAAGAAGGACATGAGACCGGTGGCGCCAAGGATAAAGAGGGTGCCGGCAGTGGTGGCACCGGCGGTGGCAATTTGGGCAGTGGTGAGATGTGGAAGTTCAGAGACAGCAACGGCAGCAATGGATTTCATCGGCTGGACGGGCATGGGAAGCCCGAAGAGAAGGCCGGTGGCAATGTTGTAAAGACCAGTGAAGATAAGCGTGGTAGACAGGTCCAGGTGGGAGACAAGAGTGAGGGTTAAAACTATGGGAATAAAGGTCCCTAAATCACCTACAGCGCCGGAAAGTTCGGAAGCAAGGGTGGTTTTCAGACGGAAGGGATGGCGCCACCACCGGTCATTACGGAGGAAAGGGGTGGTTGTCGTGGCCGAGGAAGGTTCCATGATTGGGCTGCGAATGTGATGACTGAATGACGACGAGGCGGGAGTTTGTTGGTATTATAGGGAAAGGGCAATAGCGTAAAATGCCTCTTGATTGGTCAAATGGAGCATTTGGAATATTCCTCAGAGTAACAAAATTCCATTTGAAAGTATCTTATTAATAATTGAAATTTATAAATTGTATTTTTAAAAAATTAAAAAATATTTAATTTAAAAATTTAAATTATTAAATAGAGTATATATGTATATATAAAATAGGAGGTAAGAGAAAGGTTAGTTGAGTGTACATGTTGATCTGGTAAAGGTCATTTTCCAGAATAAAACCAATAATGGCTCTTCACCCCCGTCAAAGGTTATACTATGATCGAATTTATTTAATTTTTTAAAATTATAAATTATAAAATTAATTTTATGTATAAAAAATGTTATTTCGCAATAACCCTACGTTAAAACGACATGTGGGGGGAGGGTGTCGTCCTTTTTAGTTTGAGCTAAGGAAAGGACTTCACCATGAAATCATGCCACGTAGAAATCTTGTCACAATGGAACTCTCTCTTTCTATGGAATTTAAGTTTTGAGTTGAAAATACATAAATTGATCCGAATTGAAAATTATTTTTAATAATTGTAAACAATTTAATTGAAGTAATATCATTATTATCAAACATTCGAATTTGAAATATTCATATTAATAATAATTAATACGTACAGCAAATCATTATAAGAATCATTAATTTGGACCAACAACAGGTGTTAACCTTGAATGATGGGATGTTAATGGGCTTAGATTGATTCAAAGGGTCCCTCTAATCACTTTCCACTATTAATTCCCATGCAAAATGGGAAATTACCCGCTCCATTTTCAAATAAATCCATTATTCTAAACATAAATAAATAAAAAGTAATTGTTTTTAACGTATCTATTGCTTTATAAAAATACAATACTCTCCGAGGAACCATCGAAGTGTGATGCAGACGCACTGCATTTCAAAACGACGAGTTTTGACTAGAATCCGAACGAACACCTTTCATTCAAGTCGCAAAGATCAAAATTAAAATTTCTTACCTACTCTATAAAATTAATTTATTTCCTTTTGAATTTCAAATCCAATTTTTTTTTCCATAAAAATTTAATTTTGATTATAATCATTATATTTTATTAATTTAATTATGTATAGTTTGTACAATATAATTATTGATAAAAAGTATGAAAATAAATTCTTATTATATCAGTAAATTTATACATTAAAAATATAAAATTGTAAAAAAAATTATTAATATTATGATGTTATTTCATATTTATTTGATTTGATTCATGTATGAATATATAGATTGAATTTACATAAATATGCATTTTATATGTTAAATTATTTTTTATATATTATAATTATATTAGTTATTATATAATTATCTTTTATATTATATTGGACCCACGATTCGTGTTATGATTACCAATATAATCACTAGATTAAATCAATTTTACACGTGTCATGGTACTAATGATAGAGGGTATTTATGTCATTTAGAAAAAATGAGCTCACGACTCTCACGATGATCATTTAATAGACCGCAAAATCGGGGCCCAGCCTTGTTATCTAGCCGTTCAAAGGCACCGTTATTGTGCTTACGTGGCAGCTCCAAATTCGAAAAAAACCTACTAGAGCCTTTTTTTTACTTATTTTAAAATTATATTCAAGAAAATCAATTCGACCGTTGCTTCTTTTATTCTCTCTTTTACCAAAACCACGAACGAGAATCAATCAGAACTGTTCCGAAGCAAGAAGAAGAGAACTCAATTGAGTCCAAAAAGAAAACAATGGCTTCTATTGAATTTGAATTCAGGGAAGAAGATATGGTTGTCGAGGAGGGTACTGGTTACCCAAGAGCATATGCAAAGCTGTGCAGAGATCGTGGCTCTGTTGGTTTTTATACCCATGGCCCTCCTTTCGCTTTCAATCCTTTCGCAATGCCACAACACGAGGTCAAGAAAGAAATGGGGAAATTTCTTTTACCCATTTGAGAATTTTTACTTGTTTTTGAGAAAACAAAGAGAAATGGGTTTTTGTTTGCTTTGTTGTTTGAAAATGGGACATTAGAAAATTGTATATCAAGAAAGTTAAATTCATGGTCTTTTTGAATTTTTGTTGCCTTGGGAGCTTTTAGATATGGAATTATGGTGGTTGCTTGAGATTCAAGCTGACATGGTTCTTGCTCGTAATTTGATTTTCTTTTTTGCTTCTGTAGATTAAGAGAGCAAGGCAACTGGAACAAATGTTTCAAATTATTGATCCAAAAGCAAAGCCAACAGCCAAGCCGAAGATCTTCATCAGTCTCTTATGGAAGCAACTCAATCACTTAGGGTAACCTTTAATTAATGTTTCTCCAGTCACAAAAGATCTTAACAAAAAAGTCTTGATTTCTGATTCTGGGTTTTAATTCAATGTTATTTGGGTTTCTAGGAATGCTGGTTTTGATCCTGCTGTAATCAGAGTTGACCCATATGGAAATGTTCTATATTTGCATGCTGACAAGGCCTCTCCTCTTGCTTGGGACATTGATCATTGGTTTCCTTGTCAAAGTATAATATTATTCAACTCTATCCTTCACTTAATCTTTGATTCTTCTTTTGCGTAGTTGTGATTTGCTATCCACTTGATGGAAATGCAGGAGGAGGATTAACAGTTCCAAGCAATCTGAGGATACTACAATGGCAGGTCTGCAAGAGAAAGCATAACAAGCTAGAATTTCTCATTCCATGGTGGGATCTTCAGTTGGGAATTTCTGTTAACCAGTTCGTTTCCATATTTGCTTCTTCTAATTCAGATTTCAGGTTTGCCTGTTATTATTATTGGCGAATCTCTACTCTCCAGAACCATTTTTAGTTAAGATACGTAGTTAACAAATTAAGTTCTGTAATTATCGCAGGCATAGAGCATTTTCATTTTTGTTTTCGGAAGGAGAAAATGAAGAAATAAATGCTTCACAAACTGTCGAATCACATTCTTTTCCACAACATTTCACTGAATCAAAAGAGCAACTAGGCCTTGCTCCAGCTGCCATTGTTGCATCTCGAAGAGAGTCATATGATTCTTCATTGGCTTTGAAATCGTTGGATTACAATAGGCATATCAGGCCGCATTCTCCTGCCATTGGTTAGTACAAGAGTATCAAACAATTACCTTTCAAATTCTGTCTCTTTTAGCCTTGCCTTTCCCTGTTCATAAATGTTGAATTTGAATGTCACAACGTTAACATCTTCTGTTTACGGGTTTTACAACTTCAGCAGCGAAAAAAGTGAGGCCTGGTGAGTTGAAAGAAAATGAGCACCCGGACTTTGTTTCAAATCCATACCAAGCCATTGTTTTGGCGAGGGATTCTCTGAAGCAAAGAGAGGAGGCTCATAAGATGCAGAATGAGATACAAAAATTGGATGAGGAAGTTAATGAATTGAGGAGAAAGAACGATGAGGAAAAGTATGCAATTCAGGACATGGAATTGGAACTGATAAAGCGTAGAAGAAGGGCAGAAAAGTGCAGGCGGCTAGCAGAGGCCCAATCTTCATATAGGACTATGCTAGAGAAGATGATCAGAGATGCTATGCACCAGTAAGAGATCTACAACTTCCATGACTTTTGAAAGAAATGATTGTAGCATATTCAAAAGGCTAAATTATTTGAACCATTTATTTTGGCAGGAGTGTTGTTTATAAGGAACAAGTGAGACTCAACCAGGTTGCTAGCAATGCATTAATGGCAAGACTTGAAGCTCAAAAGGCAATTTGTGACAACTCAGAGAAAGAACTTCATAAGAAATTCAAACAAAGAGATGAAATTGAGAAACAGATTAGGCCTGAATGGGAACATGCAAGGAAGAGATCAAGAACGGATGATGATGATGATACCTTGCCTGGAGACGTGGACCGTAAAGCTATTTTATATTTGCCAGGGACAGGATCCAGGCCAAGAACACCAATACACAAGGAGCTGAGGGTATTTCTCGAAGAGGAACATAAAGCATCTGAAGCTGCCTTATCTGCGAATGAAGATGGGAAGCGTGATGAAATAGAAGAGGAACTCGAAAAACATGCGAAAAACATCAGAAGAGAGGATACTGATAAGCATAATAAACTGATTGTAGCCTTAGAGGATGAAATCTCAATCGAGCACAGGATTCAAGCGCTAAAGATAGGAGGAGACAAAACCGAAATCCCGTTTACCAGAGAACCTGAAATGGAGGAAGATGAAGAGAGCAGGAAGCAACGGGGTAAAGGACATGTGGAAAGATGGCTGCGAATGCTGCTAGAGAATTCTCAGGATGCGATTGAACCTGACGACACAAATGGCCCTGAAAAGAGCAGGACTGATGATATAATCACAAAGCTGAATGAGAAGTTTCCACAAGCAGAGGCTAGGAGTTCAAAGTATCAAGGATGCGACAACAGCAAAGCTTTCGTGCATGTTCCTGGCCAAAATCAGGCCAAAATGAACCAAGAGAAGGATAAAGGAAGGAGGAAGACAGAAGAAAATCCAGGTGATAATGAAGAAGGGCTTGGAAATGAAAGAGTGCTTGGAAGGTCTGAAAGTGCCAGAACCTTGCGGCGAATCCCATCTTCTCCTTTGTTGTTGGGTATGAGAAAGGGAGTGGAATGCATGATAAAGAAACCGATGGTTTCTGGTGATGAAGACTACAACTACTACCAGGATCACGCTTCAGGGAGCAGCTTCATCAAGTCATCCATCAAGACCATTAAGAAAGCAGTGAAAATATAAACCAAGTTTCCTATTATGTTAATAATGATTTGTATAATAATATCTTCAAATGTTTCATTTTTCCTTGTTGATCTTTTCCAATTCTTTTAAGCTGCATAACTGTGTAACATATAAAAGGTTTCTGATTCTATTTCATTCGTGTGTGAGATTGCTTGTTGTAATAACAACTTGTTGTTTTTAGAAATAAATAGTTTGATTTCTTTATTGTCGGTTCTCAGTGCTCCTGACAGATACAGCAAAACAAATAATTAAATTAATGAGGCTGCAATCAAGCTAGATAACGATCATTAAGCTAATGTTCCTTGTGCTAGTTCTTCAGGACATGGATTTCCTCCGCCTAGGAGGATTCCGACGTTTCATCAGCTTAGTCTTCATATCAACAGGAGTCTGCCTTCCAAACCCAATCATGTCTCCTTCTCCATCACCTTCTTCTTCAATCGTCTGATCGGCAACACTAACACTGTTGATTGTTGACATGATACCAAACTTCTTCCACTTAAAAATCCCTTTCTTCTTCTCTGCCATCCTTTCCATTTGCATTTGCATTGCATCGCATTGCCCTTGTAGCCTAACCACATCTTCTCTCAGCTTCTTTATCTCCATCTGCCGAGCAGACATTTCACGTTTTGAATAGGATCGACCTCCTGCTCCTGAAGGGTCGAATCCAGGGAGGTTGGAGCTTCTCATGCCAGTGATCGATCCACTCCAATCCATATGTCGGTTAGCTTGGATTGTTCAGAGAAAAGGACTTGAAGTACAGCACGAACAGGCAACCTTTCATTTTGAGCAGCATGGAATGATGCTTCAGGGGAGAATTTCTTGCTATCAATCAGCTTGCAAAGCATCTTCCTTTCTTGCTTTGACATTCCAGGATGGGCCTAGGAAGATGCAAGATACCATTACAAGCTTACTACATACAAATGCGTCCATAAAAATTCCAACTTTATTTCAATGGCAAGTTACAAGGTGTGAAGAACAAAGTCAATTATTGAATGGTAAAAATCCTGAAGAAAGGCCAAAATCATCTGAAAATTGCTCTATGGCTAGATTGATGAAGGGCATGAATGTGATTTCAACTTTCCTTATATTGGGTCTTATGTTAACCTGACGTGCAATGAACTTGACCCACCGGGCTACCAAGCGGTTTGCGTATAAGAAAGAATGTGGAGTTGGCGACAACACAGCAGGAACCACTTCTTCTGGTCCCAAATTGTCTTTTTCCCTTCTTCCTATTCCCACCAATGCTTTATGTTTCACATTATTCTTGGTAGGTTTTCATAATAAAATCAGATTTAGTTATATTAAATTCACTTGAAATTACGGCCCGGTTGAGTTGAAGTTGTACGGACAAACTTGATTAACTAGTTCACTATACATGATTTAGTGGAGAAGTTTTAAATGGTCGAGTGCTGATACTAGAAGTTATGCACAGAATTAGTTACTTACTTCGAGATAAATATCAATGGCACGGTATAAAGCATCATCAGTGGCACGAGCATGGGCAGGTAAAGCAGAAGCAAGCTCGTCAAACTCAGCTAAGCTCAGATTAGCATCAACCGCAGCTTCTGCTAAGTAAGAGTCAACCAGCTTAGCCACCTTAACCAGGGAAGAAACCGAACCAAACTTGGCCGCTTCATTATAATTAACAAACCTTTTTACTAATCGAGTCATTAACTCAACATCAAGCAATGTTCTTCCACCACAAGTATGACTAAAAAAATACGGAATCATCAGTTCCTTAAGTGAAGCTTGGTCTAGTTGCCATGAAATTCTGGTCTCAAGCTCAGCTCTATAACTAGGCTCAACGGCAACCATGTTCGCCGTCCGGAGAAGACGTAGCAAGAAGTTGCATGGAACTGAATCTTTCTCCGGTGGTAAAACACCCACCAAGGTTTCAACGAAAAATCTCTTTTTCATCCATGAATCTGTTAGATTTTCCGCTGATGCTTCATCATGGCAGCTAATGGTTAGCCCTGTTTTAGTTGTGGAATCAGGAGATAATTCTGGTAACCACTTTGATGCATAATGTGTTACGATGGAGCCAACAAGATCAGGACGTACACCTTTGGCCTTTATGCCAGCCAATGTTTTGACGAAATAATCCATGTCGAGAATGCATGCATCGTCATCGTCGAACCAGCAAGCGTAGGGGGAGGTTGGTGTTTTTCCTGGGAGATTGACGGAATCTTGCAAGGTAAAGTTTTGCATTTTTCAGTTGAGTTGAGAGAGTGGCAGCAGAGTTCGATGGATAGAGAAAATTCTTACAGGATGCTCGGTAGTAATTTCAATTTATATAAATATTGAATTTATTACATTCATAAATCCGATCTAACTAAATAATGTGGTTGAAAATTGGAGGGATGTGTGAAGATGGAGGAAGATAAGAATGGAAGATAAAAGACAAATGTTATTAATGTAAATACCTATTTCAACCTACAAAACTTCAAATATGCCATCACTCTTGATTTGAATCCACAGACCTTTTATCAACGATTATATTATTGAGAACTTTTGTACACAACCGAGAGGAAAAGCACAAAATGATGATGGGAAGTCATTGATGATATGGTGGATACTGATAAGGAGATATGGGGACGAAACTGCCAGAAGATTTGGATTATTATGCCACTCTCACAAATCACAACCGTTAGCAATTGCCAGGGCCTTTTCTTCTGGAATGTTTGTTTCTGACTCCACAAGGAATCCTGTGCCTGGAAATATGTAAATCGGGTTTCCAGGTAAATAAACAAGTAATTTCCATCTGTCAAACATTTGCATCAAGAGGGTTGTCGTAATCAACTTGTGTTTTTCTGGTGGTCAATCGAATGATATGAATTGAATTATTATTATATGAAAGAACAGATTCCAGCTAAAAACTATCCATGCTAGTCTTACAGGCACAACAACTGTAAGATATATTGTAGAGGAAGCCCATTATAGAAGGGGGAAAACTGGACTTGGAAAGTAACATGTAACTATCCGATATGATTATTCCTTCCTATAAACAAAAATCCTACAATCGTCAATGCGCCTGACGATGCTTCTGATTTGGCCGACTTGCAGAAACATTTTAGTAGTTTAGATCTTGCCAGGGTTAGTTTCAGATGAACTGGGTGTGTCACCTGTTGCTGGATTCAGTTCAGAACCACCTGGAAGTGAACCGTTTTGACTCTCTGATACAACCGGGATCTTAACCGCTGCTCTTTCCATTTCCTTCTCGAGCTCTTCTTCACGGCGAAGAGCAGTGAACTGAGTATCCAGTGACCTGGCAGCTGCTAACCATAAAAGCACAATCACTAAAAGGGTTCCTCCAAGGTAAGGAGTTGAATTTGCGAGAGATCCAAAAGTGAGGATCATGAATTGTTGGATCAGAGCTCCTCCAGATTTGCCCAATGGATTGCAGACGACGTCAATGGCTGCCTTCCCTTTAACCTGCATAATGGTTAGGGGAGGAAAGTTAATACCCGATTCTGAAATTTCGATCCACCATTCATCAAATGCAACGAAAACGAGGGGTGCAGAGGACAAACCTTGGTCTCCTCATCCAAGGGAATATAGGCCATTTCTTTACAAGGATCAAACAAACTGTACTTGGCACTCTTGCTGAAAATGTTTTGCATGGCACCCACGTAAACAGCAGCAAGAAGAGGAGTCATCCCGAATTGTGCGAGAACAGGTGCTACAGGACCTCCGAATAAAATTAACGAGAAGAATCCCACACCAGTCAGAAGCAGAACTGTAGGTGTGATTTTGGCTGCCACTCCCCATCCATATTTGTCAAAAATAAATTGGCTAATAAGCATCATGGTAAATGTTGCTATTCCAGTGGCAGTCGAAAAGTCACCCATGAAGGAAGAATACTCGTTCGGACTCGGGAACTGCAAAATAAATAATAAGCAGGCGACCAGAAGCCCATATAGAGAAAACAGTAAACAGATAGAACCCAGTGTCAGGTTACCTGTGCTTTAAGCTTTGATTTCCAGGTAACCTCGACCAAGTTGATGCTGATACCATATGCCACCACTAAAGTGGCAAGATCTCTAATATACTTGGAAGACACCAGGAATTTCAGACTCTCCATTGTACCCATCTTTGGCTTTTCCTGCACAATAAATATTTGATAGTGGTAAGAAAAAATAATAATCAACGTACCAAAACCATTTATTGACGAACTATTATCAATTTTGAACAGAAAAACTCAAAGGCACATGCACATTAATTGAATCTGATCAGTACATCCCGCAGATGTTCCAATTTCAGTTGCAAGGTCATTTTATTAAAAAATGCACCAAAGTTTCGGAGTGTTCATGCAGAAGATTACCTTCTTCTTCTTGCTACGGGTCGGAAGAGCAACGGACCTATTCACCCACCAATAAAGGAAACATATTGCAAGGCCCATCAATACCACAATGCTCATCATTCCTTTGAGGGAGATGGCCCAACCATCGACGCCAGGACCCAAGTTTTTTCTCAAATTAGAGAAGTACTTCACTGTTCGGCCAGAGAAGACTAGGGCGACATTTGCCCCAAGTCCAAACAAAGGGTAGAATCTTTTTGCTTCTTCCACTGTGGTGATCTGCACAAACAAATATTTAAATTCAGTTGCAGCTTTCTTAAGCAATAAAAGAAGAAATGCAACAAGAACAGCCTGAAAATGCAGTCCTTTGTACAGAGGAAAAATACATAACAAAAATCAACGGAGTCCATAAAATTTACATAAACTGCAAACAAATTAGCGCAAGCAACAAAAGAAACTAATCTGAAATTATAGATTTGATAACTGCAATAGAAGAAGCATTTTAATAAATGTAGAGTTGCAAGCACATGCTAAGATCAGAAAGCAAACACTTCATAAACCTAAAGCAGTCCCTTGCAATTGAGCTTAGTAGAACAGCAAGTATTTCAAGCACCATAAAAAAGGGTGATATAATCAAACATACCAACGTCAAAGAAGTCACTATTCTAACAATAACATGCAACAACTGCATCTCATTTCATGATTTTAAATAACCGTTTGCTATTTGTATGTCAGACAGCACAAACTACCTGTTAAAAAGAGCATTCTATCCGATATCTCTGATGTTTATTTCGCCAGTTTACATACACAAAAGCAAGAGGGATTACTGGAGAGTCAACGTCATGTTGGAAAAATCTCCGACTAAAACATGGAACTCCTTCCCTGAACTACTAATGAAGATCAGATGCATATGATACCCACCTCTCATATGCATATGTTTTTATATGCATATGATGCATACAAAAACATAATAATTCAATAAAAGAAGTGTCAAAAAGGGTCCAATTATAAACCGAATCCAAAAACAGGTCCAATTAAACATTAATGTAACAGTTGAAACATTCAAACGACTAGAAAAAAGGCCAATCAGCTTGAAATAATATACAGACAAAGATAGGCGTTGCTCTCTAAGTAGCCTACGCTATTTTTTAAAAACTGGGAGTTAATATTCAGTAGATATTTGATAAGCTAAGCACAAAAAATTACAGATTCTGATCAGCATCATCCCAAATCATATTTATAAAACAAGCAGAATTCATGGAAAAAGAACAATATACCTGATTGGCAAATCCCCAGAAGAGCACCGAAATCACCACACTTCCCCACAATTCAGCCATGACATAGAACAAACAGAAGCTCCAAATCCTCATAATTGCAATAGGACCAAGAAACCTTGGACCAAGAAAATTGAGAAGCTTGTCGGCAAAAGCTTGAGGATGAATATGGTTGCTAAGAGGATACAAAAGGAACCCAAAAGCACCGAAGAATGCAATGAAAGGAACAATTACGGTATAAAAGAGAGCCTGCTTAGACAATACATTAGCCAATTGAGTATACAGCAACATAAACCCAATAGCCATAGGCAAGTTAACCCAAGTTTTGAGAAATGGTATAATTTCTGCACTGCTCCCTGGAGCTGTCACAACCAAGACATCCTTTGTATCTCGAAGAATAGTGTAATTAAAAAGAATACAAAAGAACATTAACCCAAGAGGGATAATTTTCTTAACAGTTTCAACTTCAATACCCAGAAATTTAGGCTTGTCAGCTTCACCAAATAAAGGTTGACCAGCGGCAGCTTCTGCTTTGCCAATAGGGAAGTTTCTGTCTTTTGAAGGAAAACCATTTAGTTTCGGCACAGAAGTTGGAAATGATGGAAACTCATTTGAAGATGAAGAAAACCCAGAAAGAGTTATAGGTTTCGAAGCAAAAAGCCTCTGCCTTAAGCCCTGCGATGGGTATAAAGAAGCTCTGATTTTAGGATTTGGTGGCAGTGAAAGAAGCCCTCTGGATTGTAAAACAGCTTCCATTTATTTCCCCCCTCTTTCTTCTGATCTATCAATTAATCTCCCTTTTTGTTGTATCTTAAATGAAATCCAAGAACCTGGCTTACGAAGGGGATAGCAAAGATAGGGAGAGATGATGGTGGCCGAAGGGAAAGAGATTGTTTTCTCAGAAGCTGATGTAATATAAATAGCTGTTTATACTCTTAAAACGCAACCTTTATTGTAGAAAACGACAACAACAACTTACCCTTTTCTACACTTTTTGTTTTTTTTTTAAAAAAAGCCAGCACAACAATTATTTCACTTTCAAATGACCCAATTCCTATTTTTATTTTGAGATTTTCTTTTATATTAATTAAATATATTATTTATTAATGAACATTTTTTATTTGAATATAAAATAAATTAATGTAATTATTATGTTGGTTAATCTTGTTTCAATAAATGTTTGATTTTATAATTAAAGTCTAAATTCAATTTATCAATTTAATAAATTACTATTTAAAATGGGTACAATAATTGTGATGTTTAATTAAATAAAATATTTAATGGGCTGAGATTGTCTACCTGTCTTCTACCGTATGCTGTAATTGCTTTATAGATACTTATCATCTTTATGTTTTTGCGTTTATTTTTCTTAAAAAAATATTCCCCGAAATTAAATGTGGGATGACAAGGCCGCCACGTGTAAAGCAGATACTCGTCATGAATTGCCTGTGTCAAAAGTTATTTACGTAGGAAAATTATTTTTAAAAAATAAAATGGTAATTTTTTATTAATTAAAATTATAGAAATTAAATATTAAAAAAAATAAAATCAGTGCTTGAAAATAAAAAATATATATGCATATTCAGAGCTAAATATTATTGTATGTATTAATTAATCATTGATTATCATATTTTTCAATTAATTAATTTAAATGAAATATGTGCAGTGTAAATCAAAATCTTAAAAATGGAACCGAACTTTTTGATAGTACTGGGACTGGACATCCACGATGAGAAACTGCCCAAGAGTTCAAAGTTGAAATGAGGAAGACACAAGTTGATGGAATTGGGCCCCGCCCCACGACTAGCCAACGCGGTGGGTGTGGACCAGCGGGCATGGTTGGTTCCAACAAACCTCAACCTCCTTATGCAACGGTGGTGTGGTCAAAATGACCCCCCCAAATTGCTGCCTTGTCGGTCCCATGATGTGGGAGCCGTTACTGGTTCCTCATGCACCCTACCCCAAGCAATGGCAGCACACGTCTGAAAACGACGTCGTTGTAACCGCCGCAACTTATTGTCGTGGCTTCTACTTCTCTACGATTGGATCCGATCTAGTTCCTGCTGGAAACTCCACATTGGATGGTGGGCTTGGGCTTAGACCATTACCAATTCGAACCAATAGCCGGTCCGGGTTTAACTAGCTCAACACCCCTAAACCAATGGAAATTTTTCAAAATCCATATCAACGATTAAGAAGTATCATTGCAAAATCTGACGGCTATAAGGGGGTTTAAATTTCAAATTGTGGGATTATGGATAATGATGACGTCAATTTCATTTGCTTATCTCATGGTTAATATATTAATAGCAACATAAATAACGTTATTAATTAATTGTTTTAATTCTTTTTCTAAAACTATTATTTACATATTGTTTTTAAAAAATGCCTATTCATTTATTTTTTTTCTTGATGATGTTCCGAGCACGTGCTGAACAGTCCATAACTCAATTCCACAGTATGTTTATGATAATTTTCCTATGAGATAATTTTCTATCAAAAATTATAAATAAATTTATGATTGAAATTATTAAAAATGATATCTAGCTATTTTAACAAACTATTTATGCATGTCAAATTATTTTTTCACTAAATTATTATAATATATTAAATTTATATGAAAATTTTATTTTTATAATTAGATAAATATTTTTTATATTTTAATATTTTACTGAAATAAATTTATTGTTAGAAATAGTTAAAAAAATAAGAAAAAAATGATAAAATTTTATAATTAAATATGAATAATTTAAATTTTTAGTAAAATATTTTATTTATAAACTTTAAAATAATAAATTTATTTTATTCAAGTTTATATTTTGAATTACAAATTAATTTAAACAAGCATGAAATTTTTAAAAAGGGTCATTGAAAATTCCATGGGAGGCAGACACTGTATCAGATAAAGCATTACATGCATCATGCTAATGCTAATGGTGTCATTTCGAAGTGACTACATGGTCAACTGTACTCATAATTAACTTTTGGAATGGAATCACTCATTTATCATTATTATCATTACCATATAAATTCATAGGTTTGAAATAAGTTTAATGATTTTTTATATTCTGAATTTTATGGTTGCTGCTGGATTCTTTATATATGCTTTTACTGAACCCATTGAACGTTAATAGTTTCATTTCAGACATCGACACCAACCACAAGCCATGTTTGAGTTGGTTTCTGGTCTGTGCTCTGACTGGTGGAAGCATTCTTCCAATGAAACCCCACAAATTCTTGCAAGCAATTTTCACCATATCTGCTTCAGCAATTTTTCTACTATCGTTCTTGTTAAATTTCAAGAAATCAAATAATTCAACTCCACCGCTGCCGCCTGGTCCTCGCGGCTTTCCATTTCTCAGTACCGACCTCCATAAAATTTTCACAGAATTAGCTGCGGCATATGGTCCCATCTACAAGTTTTGGCTAGGCTAAAAACTGTGTGTAGTGATCAACTCACCGTCCCTGGCCAAACAAGTTCTTCGGGACCAAGATAAGACGTTTGCTCACCGTGATCAGACGATAGTCGCACGAATTTTCACTTGCGGTGGAAACGATATCGCATGGTGCTCCTACGATTCTAGCTGGAAAACAATGCGAAAGGCATTTGTCAGTCAAATGCTAAGTAATGCAAGTCTTGACTCTCTTGGGTTTTTGAGAAAACAAGAGATTGATAGAACAATCATGTATGTGAATTACAATATCGGAAAGCCATTGGAGATAAGTGAATTACTTTTCGTGACAAATATAAATACGGCTATGAATATGATGTGGGATGGCACTTTAGAAGAGGAGGCAGGAGATAAAGCTCGAGCAGTGTTTAGACATTTAGTGCCCGAGCTGATGCGGCTATTGGCATAACCAAACATCTGTCATCTTTTTCCAGCGTTCGGAAGGTTGCATTTGCAGGGTATTAAGAAGAAGGCAGAGAAAATCTCCCTGTCGTTTGATAAATTCTTCAATCCAATTTTAGAGAAGGGTCAGAAGTTGATGGAGGCTAACAAGTCAATCGTAGTAAAGACAAGAGAAGGAAGGATTTCTTGCAGCTTCTTTTGGAGCTGAATCAGAAGGAAAATTCTGAAACATCACTTAGCATGAACCAGATCAAAGGCATGCTCATGGTAAGCTAGCTGTCGCTTGTTTGATTAGTTCTTCAATATTCTTAACAGGGCTTGTCAATTATGAATCTTTCCTTCTACCATTTTTATGTAGAAGCTACACAACTCCATGCTGCTTTGTCTGATTCTGATATATAAAAACATGTCCTTCGTGAGAACCGGTGATCAAGTTCACATGTTCGTGGCAGGACATTGTAGTCGGAGGAACAGCCACAACGGTGGAATGGGCACTTTCAGAGCTACTGAAAAACCCAGAAACGATGGAAAAGGTTCATCAAGAACTAGATGAAGTTGTGGGGCTAAGCAATTTGGGGGAAGAGTTCCACTTGCCCAAGCTATGCTATTTAGATGCTGTGATAAAGGAGACACTTAGGTTGCACCCACCACTTCCTACATTAGTGCCGCATTTCGCTAGCCAGTCATGTACAGTAGGCGGATACACCATTCCAAAGGGTACCACAATTTTCCTGAATGCTTATGGCATCCATAGAGCCCCCGATTATTGGAAAAATCCTCCGGAATTCAAACCTGACAGGTTCCTGAATAATAACACCAGCCGGTTTGATTTTACAGGAATCAATTTCCAGTTTATTCCGTTTGGCTCAGGAAGAAGAGTCTGTGCAGGATTGGCATTAGCAGAAAAGATGTTAAGCTGCCAATTAGCCTCCCTGTTGCACACATTTGAATGGAAGCTTCCTGATGACACAAAACTAGACTTATCGGACAAGTTTGGGCTTGACGTAAGGAAATTGGAGCCTTTGGTTATCATACCAACTCCAAGGTTAACTAATTTACAACTCAACCACTCTTTATAATATTTTCAAATATAATCTGTCTCATCTTTAATGTCTTTTAACGAGTGTGCAATTATATAAGATTATGCATTTATTAATAACTAGAGTTTCATAACGTGCGTCGCACGTTAGAATAAATTTTTTGACCCGTCATTTACAATAATTTTATATTTTATATTTTCAAATTTTTTTGACCCGTCATTTGTAAGCATTATGTACTTATTGAAAATATTGTTTATATAATATTTTCATCCATTTTTTTTATAAAAAATGAGAGCAAATATTAATATTAATTAGCATAATATTAAATTAAATTAAATTTTATATAATTATTTTGTTAAATTTGAAAAATGTATGCTTTAATATGAATTAGTATAATATTAAATCATTATATCATTATTAAAATTAACAAATTGAAAATGTAAACTAATGTATAATTTAAAGATAAATACTACTCATTTTATTTATATTTATTAGGTACTAAATTTTATTTAAAGTTAAAAAC